>JARHVA010002917.1:600000-757500 GCA_037957365.1 Torreya grandis | reverse complement strand
CTCAACTCTACTTTATCAAAAGAATGTCTAAATGATAACTCTATTTCTCTTACTTCTCAATTTTCAAATGGAAATAATGCATGCACTCCATTGAAGGATAACATAGATGCACATAATATTTTAATTTCACATGATAATTTATTGCATATTAGAAAAGAATTAAATTCTTCTACACCTCTCCCTAGTGACAATGGAAGTGATAATGAGTATGATAGTGAACATGAAAATGAATATGAAAATTAGAGTGACTATGAACAAAAATTTGATTTTGATAATGCATGGAATAATTATGATTATTATGTACATAGTGAAGAATAAAATGCATTTCATGTTTCTAACTCTTCTCTCACTCCTCTCAAACATAATGTATTACCAAATGTTGTTTCTACTTCTATGTATGATTCTATTTCAAATAATGCACATGTTAATGATAACATCACATCCTCTATTCAATTAGAATGTGATTCACTAAAACATAAAGATACCAATGAATCTCCCAAGTCACCCTCTACTATAACAGCACCTATTTCTCACTCTTCACCTAAAGAGAATGGTAGCCCACATCCCTCTATTAAGGTCCAAGTTACCATTCCTCCAAAGGTTAAAGTGAGCACACCCCCTCTCTATGATCCAATTTCTAAATTTATCATTCCCATGGCTAAAATAAATGATTAAATGAACCACTTCAAGATGCTAATAGACCATCCCAAGAGATTATTTCTTTGATGCAAATAGTTGGTGAATGTGAGGATCCTCTTATAATAATTAATAAAAATTCATAAAATAACAAGAATTAGTAGCACAAATTAAATATGATAGGACACTTGAAAATATTTAATTGATCATAGGCCACTTCGAGGGGGCAAGCTCAATACAATAATTTAGCAGATGCCTTCATTGGTCTCAACACTTACTTATATATGAAATCTAATCTAAGCAACTTCTACTTCCCTTGAATGTGGGATAAAACAAAATGCTTATGGGATGAATTACAAAGCATATGCATCCATAACAACTAATAAACTAACAAAGTAAAGAGAAGAGATATCATAGGTTCATAACATCCCCTCCCTCTTAGAAAAATCTTTATCCTCAAAGCTTCAGATGTGGGAATTGATGTTGAATCTAAAATAGTGGTTCCCATATTAAAACTTTTGGTTACCTTTCAAGACATTGAATTGAAACCTCAATGATGGATCGGGAGAGAAGCTTGTCTAGGATTGCCTCTGACTCAAGAAGAATGGATCCTTCATTATCAAATTTTGGTAAAATAGTCTACACTCTAATTTTTGTGCCAAGAACTTTCTTCAAACAAGAGACATGAAATACCAGGTGAACTAAGGAATAAGGTGGGATCTCCAACTTATAATCAACTAACCTAATCTTCTGAAGAGCCTTATAGGGCCCATAAAACTTGAGAGCTAGTTTATGATGCCTTTTGAGTTTTATATAGGATTATTTGTATGGATGCAAGTGAAGAAAAACCATATCACCTACTTGAAAAGTGTGCTCAAAATAGTGATGATCTACTTGTTGTTTCATTTGATTTTATGCCATGTGAAGATTGTCCCATAAGGTACTAAAGATCTAAACTTAAGTTTGGAGAATCATGTTGACTGCTTGAACTGATGAACTATTGGGGGTGTATAGAAGGATCACTGGTGGTGCTTAAAAATAGACTGATTCATATGGAGTCATTTTCATTGAAGTGTGGTAGGAGGTATTATACCACTATTTAGAGAGAGGAAGCCACCTTTCCCACTGATGTTGTCATTCTAAACTGAAGCAATGAAGAAAATTTTCCAAGCATTTATTGGTAATTTTAGTTTGTCCATCTATTTGTGGATGATTCCCATAACTCATATTCAATTAGGTGATGATGCATCGAAATAGTTCTATCAAAAAATGGTTGTGAAGGTTGCATCACAATCTAATAAAATGGATGAAGGAATGCCACGAAGATGGAAAATTTGGTCCAAAAAAATTTGTGCAATTATGGAGGCATTATAGGGATGGTTGAGGGCATAAAAATGACTATATTTGGAGAGGTGATTAACCACAGCCAAGATCACCATTTTCTCTCTATATTTTTAGAGCCCCTTAATGAAATCCATATAAATATCTATCCAAATCCTATTATGGATGGGCAAGGGTTCAAGCAACTCAAGGATGAGTGTTGTTTCACCCTGGTTGCATTGGCAAGTATCACATTCAACCACCATCTATTGAATTGCCTTTTTTATTCCCTTCCAAAATAAGTTTCATCTTGCCCATTCATAATTTTTGAGAAACCCTAAGTTCCCTACAGATGTAGAAGCATAGAGTTCATAAAATATAGCCTACTAAAGATATGTGCTTTGGGGAAGCACCAAACAACCCTTGTATCATAGAGAAGTACCATCGTATGAATAATACAATACAACCAATGTGTTAGTGTCCAAATATTGAATGATTGGACATAATGAGGTGTCATTAACATATCCTTACTATATAATGTCCAACTAATTTGGAATAGGCATGGAAATAGCTGAAAGGGAAGCTTGGTCTATAAATATGTGAGATAAAGCATCTGCCATAATATTGTCTTTACCCTTCTTAGAACTGATCTCATAGTCATAACCCATGAGTTTAGTACCCCATTTATATTATGATGGGGTAAAGACCCATTGTTCCAAGAAATAGTTTAGACTCTAGTGATCAGTTTTGATGCAAAAATGATTTCCCAATAGGTATGGTTGCCACTTCTGTACTGCATGTAAAATGGCCATCATTTTCTTTTCATAAGTAGAGAGCACTAAATTATTTCCAAAAAGGGATTTTTTGGTGAATGTAATGGGGAATCCTTCTTGGAGGAGAATATAACCAAGTCAATTACCATAAGCATCACTCTCTATAGTGAAGGTCTTGTCAAAATATTGTAGAGCTAGAACATGTGTAGTGCACATAGCTTATTTCAATTTTTTAAATGCACACTCAGGAGCTTGTGTCCAAGTAAAAGCATCCTTTTTAGACATAGCTATTATTAGAGATACAATCTTCCCATAATCCTTGACAAAATTTTGATAGTATTCAATCAGCCCCAAAAAACCATGGAGGCTCTTGAGTGTCTAAGGATGTGGCCAATTTGTCATGGCAGCTATTTTTTTTAAGATCTACCCAAACCCCTTAGGCTAAAACAATATGCCTAACATACTTCACTTCATCCTAGCCAAAATAAAATTTGGACTATTTTACATAAATATGATGGTCAGAAAGAAGTTATAGTGTGAGCTCTAGATGTTGGAGATGCTTAGACCATGTTTTACTATAGATGAAGATGTCATCGAAGAAGACCAAAATGTATTTCCATAGGTAGGAACAAAATATTTTATTCATCAATGCCTATAATGTTGAAGGAGAATTAGTGAGGCCAAAGTTCATGACCAAAAACTCATAAAGACCATCATGCATATGAAAATCTATCTAAGGGATATCATCCTCATGAATCCAGATCTGGTGATATCCAAAGTGAAGATCCAACTTGGATAAAAAATGAGCACCATGAAGATCATCAATGATAGGGATCAGGAACTTATCCTTGATTAGGAGGTGATTAAGTTCATGGAAATCAATGCAGAGGCACCATGACCCATCTTTTTTTACACAAGGAGAACTAGGAAAGAATATGGGCTAGTACTAGGGTAAATAATTCCTTGTTTCAGTAAGTCTTGAATGAGCATCTCAATCTTGGTATTTTGCTAAAATATAAGGCCTGATGTTATGAGGAATGCTTCTAGGAAGGAGTTGAATACGGTGGTCTTGTGGCCATGAAGGTGGTAATCCCATTGGTTTGAAAAAGACATGTGCATACGTCTACAAAATGGTTTGTAGATTAGAAGTAGTGGAGACTATTGATGGTTGTATTTGAATGGAATGGAGATAGGTAATATTTTCCATGTGATGTGAACTAATGATACTAAGAAATATTGGTTGTAAGCCTTTCATTATGTGTTTTTTCTCACTATCTCAAAATGACATCCAAATTTTAACAAAATCCCATAATATGGGTCCAAGTGTGCATAACCACTGGGCTCCAAAAACAACATCACATACACCTAAGGGTAAGGAAAAAATGGTGGAGCACAAGTTATAATCTTCAATAGAGATACACACATTATGACTCTTCCCTTTACAAGGTAATGTGACCCCATTGTCAATTATGACTTCAAAGTTGGAGCAAATATGGATAAAACAATAAATGTGTTTGGTGATCTGAGGGTCAATGAAGCTATGAGTTCTACCTGAATCAATGAGTATTATGAGAGGGAAATTCATAAATTAAGCCCTAACCCAAATGGTTTATGGGGTAGTGACACTTGCTAATGCATGGAGATAGATCTTTGATTGGTTTTCTTGAAAAGCAAGTTCCATAATTAGTTTAGATTTTTATAGATCATTTGTTGTATCCTAAACATCTTCCCAATCTTTAGTTTTGGGTAGAGAGTCCACATTCAATAGGTATAGATTTTGCTCAACACATCGATGTCCTCAAGTGAATTTATCATTACAGTTATAACATAGTCCTTTTTTCTATGGCCTTGCATCTTTGCTTCAGTCAAACACTTGATAGGAGTGGTTTTGGAAGCTGACATTGTTTGAGATCATTATGGAGCTATATTTTTGAAGGGAGCAAAATTAGATTTGAATCATTACTGAGCTATGATCTTGTCCTTTACCAACTTAGCCAACCCTACGGATTCCATCATCATGTTAGGCCAACAAAATTTAACCTTAGATCAAATTTTATCCTTCAATCCATTAAAAAAATAACTCCTAAAGAATTTAGCAAGCAATCCCTCTATGTGATTGGCTAGTTTTTAAAATTCAATTTGATATTCTCTCACTGTTCCTATTTGGTGAAGTTTAGTGAGTGCTCTAGTGAAGTCATCAAAATCATTAGGGCCAAATCATTGTGAAATGAGGATGAAAAAATTAATCCATATGGGTTCATTATGAGCCTTGGTATACCAATGATACCATTAAAGGGATTCAATTTCCAAGTGAAAGGATGTAAGCAAGATCTTGTTGACATCAAAATTATTATGAAAATTAAAATATTATTCTACTTGATAGATTCATCTAGTTGGATATGCACCATTGAATCATAGAAAATTAAGCTTCGACCCATGATAATTATTGGAAGAAAAAAATGTAGTGTCTAAAGAAGACTTTCAATGTCATATGTTGTTCACAGTGGTATGTTGAAGACTGAGGTCAAGAATTTTGTCATCAATATCTTTGATGTGGGTCTTGAGGGTGACAATTTCATCCTCCATGTTTTTTACTCCTATTCAGGTTACTACCTTGACCTGAATAAAAGTTCTTTTTTGTAATGGATATGAAAACTAGAGTTAGGACACGTTTAGTAAATAAATTTTTGAATTTGGACAAAAATGAAAGGGTTAAAGGGGATTTTAATAATTTTTTGAAAAATGGGAGTATAATTGATGAAGGTGAGGGCAATTTTAGGAGTGAAAATGAAAAAACTAGAATATTGGTCAAAGAGGGACAAAGGAGTAAATTGAGATGATGAACACAGTGGAAAATTTTCATAGCAAATAGACAAAAATAGAAGTTTTGGAAAAACCTAAAAAAAGAAAAATTTGAGATTTATGAGAATTAGGAGTGGAATCGGGATATGGGACCTCAAGGAAGAAAATATAGGGAATGGAATTTTAGGTGTCCAAATATATATAGAATCTCAGAGGACTTATCATTAGATAGAAAAAATAAACAAAAAATCATATATATATATATATATATATATATATATATATGTATATGATTTTTTGTTTATCTTTTATATCTAATAATAAGTGCTCTGAGAGTCTACTAATACTTTGTAGATGGTTTGTAGATTTTGGCTTCTATAAAATATCTGCCTGTAAGTCCTCTAACAGTCTTCAGATACTTTACTGATTGATTATTTTGAGTTTGCTATAAATATTCTAAAACTGATAGAAATTGGCCCCAAGTGTCAATGGTTGCCTAAGGGTTTAAAAATATCACTCTAGCCACCAATGTCATCTAAGTTATTACCTCTCTCCAAAAAAATTCTGGACATGAATTTACCTCTATGCAAAAACTCTTGGTTTTCCTCATAGGTAGGAACTACTCAATCAAGAAGGGGTCGTTGCCCATTTCATTGGTAGGTCTTTCGAATGGGCCAGCTACTTCAGGGTTCTTCTGGTACTCATAATGATTTTTAGGGATTTCACCCAAACACTTCCCACAATTATGTGATCAAATTTTTACCCTAATCCAAGATAGATTATTTTATTATAGGAAAATACTTAAATAAATTATGCAGCAGAATAGAGTTATTTGGAAAAAATTATTATGCAAAAGAAAAAAGTGAAGACTTTCTAAAGGAAAAAAATGGGCCCTAGAAAGTGATTTGATACTAGATGAGAGGATCCTCTTATAATAATTAATAAAAATGCACAAAATAATAGGAACTAGTAGCATGAATTAAATCTAAAAAAACACATAAAAAGATTAAATTGATCATAGGCCACTTTGAGGGGGAACCTCATTTGAACAAGATCATTATAATAATTTTTTGGATGCCTTCATTAGCCTCAACACTTATTTATGAATTATAATTTAAGCAACTACTACTTTCCATAAATTTGGGATAAAAAAAAAGCTCATGGGATGACTTACAAAGAATATGCGTCCATAACAGCTACTAAACTAACAAAGTAAAGAGGAGATATCATGGGTTCATAACAATGAATTATAATACCAAGTACATCTCCTTACCTTGGAAAACAAGGCTCATAAGTCTTGGATGGATGCCAATGATTTACATGATAACCATTTTTTGAAGACATTTTTAAAAGCTTCATTGCCTCACTTTGATGGAACTAGATATCCATTTGTATACCTTCAATCCTTTAGGAAGGCTTTACCATCTCATGTGAGTCATTTGATTCTACTAAAGTTATTCCATCAGATATTAGTGGGGGAGGCACATAATTAGTTCTTTCATCTACTCCCTTTTGGCTCCTTGCACACATATGATGACTTATAGGAGGCATTTCTTAGATATTACATATCAAACATAGGCTCTCATGTTACATATGAGAAACTTGCCATATTACATCAGAATACTTCAGATCCAATTAGTGATTATATCTTAAAATTAAAGACTCACATGTTAAGATTGATCTACAAACTAGAAAATTTAGAGATTAATATATCTTTATAAAAGGGATTTGCTAACCTCTCTTTGAGCATTTATTATATTAGACATAGTCTTCTTTCAAGCACTTATGTTATACAGTTCTAGCCTTGGAAAAGAAATTGGGATTGATTGAGGCATATTTAGTCGATCAAATTACTCTAGATTTCATAGTAGTACCTCTATGTACAACTCTTAGCACACAACATCCATCATGTCCTAAACAAGCTAAGAGACCAAAACCATAAAAGAAACCAGTTAACAAAAGAGAACCAATCTCTAGATCATAACCTATAGTATGCACTATAGAGAATAGCAACAAGGCACCACTATAGTTTTATTTAGAGTAAGATATCCCATATTTCATATTATCATCACTACTAGATAGGAGATTAATCAAATTACCTTCTACTCATCGACGAGATCCACATCTCCTACAAAAATAGCCACATTAGCCCTTTTATAACTATCATCATTTATGTGGACATAAAGATAATGATTTTTATAGACTCAAGGATTACATTAATAGATGTGTTGATAATGGCATTATCACATTCACATAGGGAGCACTAAGTTCTCTTCCATCATGGATTCTTAGACCTCATTCCTCCATGGTTGAGTTACCCTAGGACATTCCTTCACTAGAATCATTAGTTACTCATCGTGAGAGTAATGCAACTTCTAGGATAGAGCCTCATAGGAAATCTCCTCTTCCACCTATTTAGAAGGTTTGGAAACTAGTAAAGTAAGAATATCCCACATATAATAGTGTAGTCTCTAGAGTACATAGTGCAGTTCCATATACATATCCAACATAGTCACAAGCACTATAATAAAGTTTTGAAGATCTTATCTCATGTAACAACCTACTATAGTTAAGATTAGAGGAACCCACATTGTATATTAATGCTTTAAAGAGATAGTCACTATGACTAAGTTTTTAGTGACCTATTTCACGTAGCAACCTACTACAATTGAGATTAGATGAACCACCATCATAGGTTTTAGCTCCATCTTGATCTATTGCTCAATCATATGCATCACATCAGAGGCCATAAGGTATTATTTCATGTAGTAATCCATTAGGATTACTGATAGATGAACCTTCTTTACAACATATAGTTTTAGTTACACATCTAGTAAGGTTACATTTGGCAGAGTCTCCATACACAGCTACAATTAGTGCACAATAGATAGTATCAGATATAACACATGTTTCTAAATAACATGAGTAGTATGGGCACTTATTGAATTGGTCATCAAGGTTTAGATAGTGATACAATTCACATTCATATCGGTATTAATTCATAGCTTCACTTCATGGGGTAATGATGGAGCTCAAGGGCCAACCTTTGTATTCTTGAGCCACCTACTTAGAGATATTGGACACATAGTCCAAACATAGATTAGCACATTCATGACCACCTAACTTCACTTAGTAGGTGATGATGGAGCCAAAGGGCCAGGGTTTGCATTCTTGAGCCACTCTCAAGGAAGTGATATATAAGAGTGTTATCTTACATCCCCATATACTAACAACTAACATTCCTAATTTCAATAACCATCCCTAGACAAACCACATTAGCCAAATCTTGATTTTACCACATCTTAAACCACCTCACTTTATCAAATCAATTTTATAAATTACAAAAATAAACAAATTTTTAGTCACCTGTGATTCAAAATTAAAATCAAAATGACACTTATCAATAATAATCAAATAACATCCCAAATATCATTTTACCAAACATATATAACCTTAACATCAATACCAAATCAACTATTTCTAATCAACCATTTGCAATAAATATAATAATATATTCCAAAATCCATAACACAGTACGCTTGAGTCAAAATCAAAGAAATATCCATATATACATAACGAAGATTTCAATACATATAAAATAGTATCCAATATAATCAATCATGAATGGGCTTTAATCCTTAACTCTTGATATCACTCTCTTTTCTAGTACTAGTCCCATAATCCAATCTAACACTTGATGACCCCACACCTCCTTGAGCTACTGCATGCCTCTTTTGATGACTTTCTCAATCTAGTAGCCAACCATGCTCCTCATGCAAGTCTATATATCACCTCTGAAGGTCTATGTACTCATCCATTATCCTCATGCTAACAAAACCATAATCAAGTGGAGGAATCTTATGCCTATCTAACTCAACCCTCAGCTCATCTCTCTCTCATTTCCCTAGCATATGCAATTATCTCTATAGCATCCCTATCAAACAAATAAGCATGAACACTAGTTGTAATTGTCACTCACTATATCAAACCCTCATCCAGTTCATCATTAATTACATGCCATGTGAGCTTTTGGAGTGTTGACTTAATAGTGGTCTCCCAATACTCTGCATCTCCACTTCCTACCCTAGCCTTTGCTTCATCCTGAGCACCTATCACTCCACCTGCATACAAAGTATGACACTACATTAGCTATATATTTTAAAATAAAAATCAAAAGCATAAATTTATACATAATTCAAATGATATTATTGGTTACCTCCTATCATCTAGATTGGCTTAGGATGCTCATACCCAGGAGCATCCACTCCATCAACATGATATAATGGAGCCCACTGATGCCTAGCCTACCATGTGGTATACACCTCTGTGTATCTAATATCATCTACATGAGGTGTATATATATATATATATATATATAACTATATATATATATATAACTATATATATATAGCTATATATATAGTTATATCTCAGGCATCCAAAGGTAATGGTCCTAACTTAGCCTCAGTAGGCCTCACATAAGCTCCTACCCTCATTAGTGCCCGTACGCTCCTCACCCATACCCATGTCACTAGGGGCACATCTTGTGGTACCCAAAAATATCTAGTCATGTACTCATACTAAAAGTGATTTTACACTCCAACCCAATGGTCATGTATCTAATAGTTGGCCCTTTTATACTGTAATTTTACTCCATCTTTGGCCCACCCAAGAAATCCTCTATAGGGCCTCCATATGATATCACAAGCCACCAATCTATCTAAAACTCATCTATAATGATCTATCCTAAGATACCAAATAGCCAATTTACTCATCTACTACTCCCCAAATGGCTATAGAAGTGCCCACTCTAGCCTAGGTAATCCAATTGATCACATAACTACTATGTGCTCATAATCCCAACAATGTAATAAGGCAACTAGACTCACACCGCCACTAAATGCCTCTAGTGTAACCCTGTAAAGATCCTTGTATAGGTGGGCAATCATAGTACTACCCCATGAGAACATAGTTCCATATACCTCTACACTACACATAATCCTATGTATCTTATATGAAATCAACACTCTACTCCCATCCACAACAAAAAATGAGGCTAAAAAAATAGACAACCACTTCCAAAAGTGTAGAAAACTAGACTACATAATAAATAAAAATAATAAATCACTATCACTCCCTCTTTGATGTATACCTAAGGGCACACCTTAAAAATACAAGGACACATGATCAATAGCATCAGTACTCATGTCATTTATAGTGTTACACATCATCCACTAACTGATAAATGCAAAATATGATACACATCCTCTAGAGTCACAATAATCTCGCTTATAGGAAGCCATAAAGTACATGTATCTAAATTATACCTCTCACATAAGGTGGTTATCAGATATCTATCCCACTATATTGTGCCTAGCTCACACACATGACCCAATCCTACCCTATCCATGATAGCTCTCTCATCAGTAGATAATGGTAATAGCCTCAATGTCTCTATAACCTAACCCCTACAAAAATATCTCATCCATACCTCATGCTAAAAACACCAATAATAGCATATATATATCAGTCCACAATGCCAAATCACTAGCCAAGCAACATCTTAGAAAATCTTGCCTACATGACAATAACACTAGGTATAGGATATCAACATTGGACAAAAGCACTATAACCTAGATAAGTGCACTAGAACCTGGATAAGAGCACTAGATGAAGGATAAAAGCACTAGAACTAGTGAAATTTTTCCTAGGACACTTTAAATAGCTCAAAAATAGCTAAACTACGCTTCAAAATAGATGAAAACTAAGCATTCAAGTTACTTACCAAGATAACATCACCACCAACCTCAACTTAGGTTGCCAATTTCTTAAACCAAGTCGTGATAGGTGCTCATGTCTTCAGCATATCTCTCACTCTATAGCTTCAAATCTCAACCTAGTCAATACACAAATGAATTGAGAATCAATCCAATTTCCTATATTACCCAACTTTCTCAATCAAAGAAAAAAACCATTTTGACCATAACTTGAACCCTGTAACACCATTTTCAAATCATTTATTTCAATGGAATCATGAAAATGATACGTTCAATATCACTTAAACTTCACTCTCTTGCTAACTCATCTACCTACTATGGCATGAGTATCTCTATATTTATTTTATACTTGGGCACACACTTCAATTCTCACCAAGCAAAACATGTTCGATTATTCAAACAACTCAATCTAATCAATTCAACAACCTTTTAATCTCTATACAACATACCAACCTTACTTATATTGCTATGCCACTAGTCACCACTTTTAGATCAAACTCCTCTATCACAAATTTCATCCCTCTCTCGAAAAGGGGGACATGATTCCTACTATTCCTATTCCTACACTTACCTAGCATGCCCATCCCCTCTCATAGGCATTACACCATGGTTCATATACATCTAGTAGTCATATTATTAGATTAAGCTTAGATCTATCTAAATATACAATGATTTAGGTTACATCGGTCACTCAACATTACTCAAAACATTCAAAGGGATATACCTTTAGTTTATAAGTACATAGACTATTTAGATATAGTGGTTCAGATCATATGGATCCATAGTGATTTTAGCTTATAGGTACATAGGCTATTCAAATATAGTGGTTTAGATTATATGGGTTCATAGTGATTTTGATATAGATACAGACTCAAATACCAGATTTAGGGGCATGTACATACTATATGTCTTACACATATAGCTTCATACAACATGACACAGTTACAAGACTAGATAACATATTATAGGCATGGTACAAAGCATAATGTTTTGATCTCCAATGTTGCACATGGGGCATGGAACAATAGGTCATATCACATGTGGTTATATATATTTCCATATTATAGAGACCCATCACTCACATACCAAATTTGGGGGCATGGCATAGATGTTCATGTTCTTCATCATCCAAGATTATATACATGGAATTACAAAACATGTCATTATCTTCTTGCACATTAACTAGAGTTTCAAATTACACCCAGATATACCTAGGTTGTCAAAATATTGGATCACACAACTATCTACAGTAGTTGGTCCATTATATTACCCAGACCTAGACTACATGATTTTGTGTGGGACAGAGGACAAACATTAGTTTTGGGCCTCTAAGCATTTATCAGTTCTAATTTAGATATTCAGAGTAGGGGCATGATAGATTTTGCTCTTTAGACCATACAAAGTTTATAAACACATTCCAAATTACATGAGTTTATTTAGAATAGAGGATAGACATTGGTTTTGGCCCTCCAATCATTTCTTGTCTTCAGTCAAATTTAGCATAGGGGGAAAGCATTGCCCTCTTTCTCCATGATACATGGATTCCACATTCAAATTTAATACAAGGGGCATCCACTATATGGATCCCTTCTCTCTCTAGGCACTATTTATCTCTCCATTCAATTCTTGACTAGGAAGTGAGTTAGACCCTTTTACAACACATTCATCTCCACACAAGTAGGTTCAAGTACACATTTTATTTTCTTTCTTTTACTCTAGTACTTCATTTCATTGCATCACTAGAATAAAAATGGGTGTAAATGTATATACCTCAAATATGTCAAGCAACCACACATATCATGTATTTTCATAGTCATTTCACAAGAGACTTTGACTGGAGAATATGAGCCTTATTTACATTAACCATATCTTTTGTTTTACTCATCTTAGTCTTGTTTCATGCATGAGTCATCTTTTTTTTTATTCCCAATCATCTCAAGATTTTCAAATAGTCATTCCACCTTAGCCAAATCAGCTTTCCTAGGCCAATCCTATCCCCTAGGTCCTGAGCCTATAAGATAGGAGCATCAAATTTGGACTATAGCACTGGACCCTAGGGTGTCCATTTCTAGTGCTCTTGTCCAATGGAATTTTGAGTCCCAATGATTAGGTTTCCTCACTTAATGAGTCCCAATCCCTTCTTAGCTTTGTCCTTAAGTTTTGTTTGTCTTTCTAATGTTGGCCAAATGTGAATAAAGTTCCCAAATTCAAAACAAAGAGTCTTGTATATAAATTACTACATAAGGAATTTTATATCTAGCACTTACTACTTTGGCACATTACATAATTAAAATTAGTCAATAGTATAGCTTAGCATTCTACATCACACATAGATTTGCATGCTTGATCAAGGAAGGGCCTAGGTGAAAGTTCATTCTTACATCTACCATGCACATTGATTATACACATTCCCTAAGGGATAACTACATTTGATCTAAGGCCCTAACTCAGGGGTTAATATAGGTAGTGATCAAGACAACATGGGTTCTAGATCATGCAATCATACTTCCCCTAACCTAGTTATTCTCCCTTTTTCTTTTGATGTATTTTGTTGTTTCATGTGTGTAAATATACTTAGGGTTCAAATATTGAAATAGATCTATAGTTATCTCTATCAACATTCAACCTCTAAAATTTCATAGATGGGCTCATATAGGGACAGTGGACAAAACCTAGAAAACTCAGGTCTCCATGAGTATTTTGGACAACAATGCTAGACCCTAGGGTGTCTTCTTTCTGAATGAAAGCTACTCCCAGGTTCTTGACATCTTCTTAGTCCTATACAATAGTTTCTAGCCCCTGAATCATTTATTTCAGCCTATTTTTCTAGATAAGTTTACTTTTTTTCCTATGAAATTGATGTAATTAATTTGATCAAATCTATATTTTATTATATTTGATTATATTTTCCCCCTTACTCTAGACCCTTTATTAATTAGGAACTAAACACTAGTTTCTCAAAAATAATAAAACATATGACTAGCGCAGACTCAAGACTCTAGTCTTTGAGTTGACTAAGGACTATTACATAGCCCAAAAACTCTGTGTAGTCATCACATTTGGCCATGATGTGAAGACTGAGGCTATGATGCTCATCACCCTATTAGAAGAGTACCAGGGCATGTTGGGAATTACCATAATATAAGAACAATAGATTGTATGCACCTTATTAGAATAGAATCAATAATTAGATGGCTCTTTAGCCAATTCTAGTGTAGACTTCACCACAATCACCACCACCAAGATAACTTTGGATAGTCACGCTAATTCTATGAATGATAGCTATATATCACTCTAGGACTTTCTCAATGCCTAGGATAATGTGCATAATAATATTCTAAACTAGTAGAGTCAGTTTCTGTATAGTTCTTTCATCAGTCGCTAAACCCAACATCATATAAATAAACTAGAGCAATCAAGTGGTGAGATCCAAATGTCATCAACACCAAGGCAACCATGAACATCATTGATGACTTAGATATTAAATAGATCATTAGATATCATGCACTATTATACACCCTATTTTCATGGTCCAATAAGTCATACTTGACTGACATGAATATAAGACCAACCTATCTCCATTTTGCAATGAGGTTGCCTAGATTCTCAACACTCCTATGTACAAGCCATCATCGGCGCTCTAGTAGGTCATTACTTAGTGCAAGGTTGTGAATCCCAAAGCCAAAGACTCTTCTAGCTAGTCATTGTCTATATCCATGCCACCTCCATTAAGTTAAGTACTATGCAGAGTACTAATTTTGAAAAAAATTATATAGAATTTTGTATTGAGAACAACTAATAAGACAAGTAGGGTTAGGTTGGATGAAAACCCATAAAGGGTGGCCACCTAGTTACACCAGCCTATTGAAAACTCATAAGGTTGATAGGTTGGTATGATACTTAGTTGAAAACCCAAAAGGTGGCTAAGGAGTGTGCAAGAGGTGAAAACTACAAATGATGCCTTAAGCGATTACTGTGACTCTTACTGGTCTAACCAAATTTTCATCTTCTTCCCTTTGTGAAATTTTAAAAGATCCTATGATGTTATCTTGGGATGAGACAACATTTTAAGTCCAAGAAAGTGTTGGGAGAAGAAATCAAATAACAAATTTGTGCAGGATATTTGTTTGTATTCATGCATTATGTACTTAGTTTATTGGATATATGTCTATTTTATCCTATTTCCATGATTTGTAATAGGTTATAATATGAACATAATCTACCTTTGGCACCAAGTACAAGAATAATATGAACAATCATAGACTATATGTAATGAACCGCTACACCAAAACCTTGAGGTGTTAGTGAAGTCCACCCACCAGGACCATAACATCCCACCATGCTTCTGAAGCCCAAACTCTGGGCTGGCTTTGCACATGTACATGAGATCCACTACATGTACGAGCCCCGGCCAAACACTGCAATACCAGCATAACCCACCTGTTCTGTGACTTGAACCTGGGTGGAGGCTCTAATACCACATGTAACGAACCGCTACACCAAAACCTCGAGGCATTAGTGAAGTCTGCCCACTAGGACCATAACACTATAAGTGTCTATATATACTTATGTTTGTAAAAAGAAGAGAGTTCCACCTTCAAAGAGATCAATAAAGACTATTTGGTTATGGTTACCTTTTGTGTTTCTTACTTTGTTCCTTGTGTGCATTCCCATGTATAGTTTTTTTCTTACTTTCTATCTAATTTAATCTAAATACTCTATAAATGTTAATTAATTATTGGTTTTTCCCACTTCCTACTTAATGCATAATAATTCATCTTCACTATGCTTCTTTTTTCCAACTTTCTATATAAATACTCTGCACTATCTTGTGCACTAAAGTACAACCTAGCTATCCTCATCCTTAGCATGTTTTGATACTTCAATAACTTCTACTAACATGTTAAATCCATGTGGTGTGAGGCACCAGAGTCAATTACCCATGTAGAAGGTTGGGAGGTAATTGTAACAAGTATTTTACCCTTATCTTTGCCATTTTTACTATCTTTGGGCTTAGAATACTCCTGTAGTGATGAACTTTGATTCACTTAATCAATGACACTGATATTTTGATTCTTGATCATCTTAATTAGTTGGTCAATATGCTTCTTCATGTACTTGTTTTTCTTATGCCTAGATTTCTTATATTAGGCACAAGTGAGTCACTCTTTCTTAGATTTCCTATCTAAAGAGGGGAAATCTTTTGATGCTTTGGACTTAGCATCATATTTCTAATCCTTTATTTGTTATGAGTCCTTCTTATTCTATTTCTTGTTCTTGCTACTATAAGCCTTATATTTTTCATGAATCACAATTAAGACATGCGATTTAGATGACTTCAATATACCCATTTGAATAAGCTTATATTGTTCTTGAGTTAAGTTACCAACAAAGTCATCCATGGAAAACATGGTCTATGTAGCTCCAAGGTCACACTTGGTGGCAAGGAAGGTATAAAAGAAGAAATAATAGTTAGAACATAGTATAACAAGGATGAAAATAATCAATTGATCATCCTTTTTATTGATGCCACATAATTTTAGCTTCAACTTGAGTGATTTGAACTTTGTGAAGAAGACTTATATCATATCAAAATCACCTAGGCTAAAACTGATGATATCATTCTCCAACTCATGACCACTCATGATGTATTACTTCCCAACAAGTATTGTAAATATAGTCTGCACTTGATTTGGAGTATTTTCATATTCAATATGAAATAGCAAGTCTAGAGACATAGATAGCCATATTAGATCATAGTCTTTGTCATTTTTATTGTACCACTTTAACTTATTTGATTTAAATGTAGGTTATATTTATATACTTATAATGATTTGGTATAATTATTTAATCCTTAAGAGGATTTGTATTTGTCTTTCCACTCGTGATAGTTGAATGGAGTAAGAAGTAGAACTAGATATTGATCCATTGCAATATGTGATGAATTGTGTATGCTGAAATACAATGATATGAAACACCATTAAATATATAGAGGTTCAATTTTATGATAATATCACCAATGCATAAAGCTTAAAAAATATCGTGCTTTCAAAAAAATGATGCCTAAAAGGAGTTGTCAACTAAAATTTATGGAAGTTTGAATTTTTCTTACTCGCAAAAATAATGATCTCCACTTTGCATAAATTTTAATTTTTTTGGGCTGAAAGATTTTGGTGTGAAATTTTTTTGGGTTTCTTGGAGAGTTTATTGGTGATAGATTTAATAACCCACTATTAAGAAAAAAAATTAATCCCCCCATGTGACCACACCATATTACTAAGGGGATTAGACCTTTACACTTCATGTAATTACATTTGACATTCTCATGGCCATTGCCAGAGTTTGTTTTCCCTTTGTAGTCATTATGATTTATTATTAGGTATGTAGTAAATTATTGAAGTTATGATTGATTATTAAATCACTACTAATGATCTAAACAACATTTTAGGTGACAATTAAGGTGACGGTTCTACCCCAATTGGTGGTAGAACTTTTGGGAGCTATAACTTTTGCACCATAGCTCTGTTTGACTCCCCATTTAAACTGTTGGAAAGATAAGAATGAGGTGAAAATCATGAGATAGAAATAAGATACAATAAGTGGGTTTGGCCCCTTTAAAACCAAATGTAAGTTCTCCAAATTTCAATTTTAATAGTACAATCTAAAAATAATATGTTTCTAAAAATAGTAATTCCTCAAATTTTGTATTGTTGTGAATCATGGATGTCAAACCACTTCATCTCCCTTGAGATTGGTGACCTTAAAAATCATCCTTCTACCTTAAAAATATTTATAAATGAAGATTTAACTTAAAAAGGAAATCAAACATCTCTTCTCAGAGATAGACATATGTTTGGATCTACAAATTTGATCAATAAAACATCTCTTCTTAGAGATAACATTATTACAATTATGTTGTTATTTTTTCTTGAATTATATTTCAACCAAAGATTCTATATTTTGGATCAGTGGTATCAGAGTGGTTTATCTTTATAGTGTATGATCCCAAGGATGAGGTTATATTATAGGAAACTTAGGTGGAAAATAAAACCAACGGACTATCTACCTGTTTACTCCAAACAACCTCAAATGGTAAATAAAACTGAGACATCCAATCCTTTCATAGAAATGGTAAATGAAGCACTCTAGTAGTATAAATTGTAGATGCTACAACAATTCACCCAAATTCTTCAAAAAACCTTAATGGGAAATTCTAGCTCCTCATCTACAACCCCATATCTTTTCAGTGCCCCAACACCCTTCAAGGTTCAGCTGAATTTTGATATCCCTACATTTGAAGGAAAAATCAATGTTGATGCAATAGAAAATTGGTTGGATCAATTATCATCTTATTTTTCTATAAATAAATTCATCGATAAAGAGAAGATCATTTTTTCTCTATTTAAAACATCATTGCCTATTAAAAATTGGTGGGAAGTGTACAAGAAGAGATTCAGTATGGATGATATTGGCCTTGAGGTAAAACCTACTTGGGATGATTTCATAGAAGTTGTAAAGGAAGAATACTACCATATTGAAGCATATGATGATCTATATATAGAGTGGCAACAACTTCACCAAGGTAAGGAATATTATGTTCAAGATTACACTGACATTTTTCATTATCTATCTATGAGATTAGGCATCCAAGAAAGTGAAAAACACAAGGTTCTAAAATATCATAGTGGATTACAATGGTATATATAGGGGGAGATGGAAATTTTCAATTTGGAAACCCTTAGTGAGGTGTACGAGTTCACGGTGAGGATTGAGGAGAAGCATGGAAGAATGAATATGAAGAATCAACCTTCAAAATAGAAAAGTGATAAAGAAGGTCTAATATGAGGCCAAAATTGGAATCAAAATAAATGGAAGACTGAAAAATGGTGTGATTACCACAAATCTAGAATGCACTCCAAAGAAGAATGTCAAGCCATCAAGTCAATACCTTCTGAGTCAAAATCCTCAACATTTACTACTCTACCTCATACAAACCCTACAATCAAAGAGGATGAAGAATATATTGTAGATACTAAGCCCAATGCCATCGTTGCTTCATCACAAACCCATGAGGAGAGGCTAGATGACAAGGAAAGGTTATTTCACTCTAAGTTATGGGTGAAAGGTAAGCCTCTACATTTCATTCTTTATAGTGGAAATCAAAAGAATTTAATCTTTGTCAATGTTGTGAAAATATTAAATCTATCCATGAAGCCTCACCCAAAGCCATATAGTATTGGATGGTTGAGTCCAGGGAGAAACCTCTATGTCACCCACCAATGTTTTCTCTCATATGCAATAAAACCTTTCCAAGATGAGGTCTTGTGTGATGTGGTCAATCTAGATGTTTGTGATGTACTCCTTGGTCAGCAATTCATATATGATCAAAATGGAATCTATAAATAAAGAACTTGAAGGATCACCCTCACTCTTGGAACATGATGCTATAGGGTATTAGAGGTACCACCTTCTACAATTATCTCCCTGATTAGTGCCAAGAAATTTGTTCTCATGGTGATCAAGCCACAAAAATACAAAAGGGATAATGTTTTAACCCTAACTACATAAATAACACAACAACAAAATCAAATATATACCAAGCTAAGGAAGTTCATGAACTTCCATCCATAGACTGATGGTCAAACAGAAATGGTCAACTATCAGGCCCAGCATAACTCCACAAAGCACAGTCTATTCCAAGTATGAATTGAGAATTAAATAAAAACAAAACTACCACACTTGATGACAAATCTTGATGAAATGGGAACCATTTCTTCTCAAAGAGGGAGGAATGACCCAACCAACATTTTAGGTGATAATTCAAGTGGCGGTTCTACCCCAATTGGTGACATAACTTTTGGGATCCATAACTTTTACACCATAACTTCGTTTGACTCCCCGTTTGAATCATTAGAAAGATAAGAATGAGGGGAACATCATGATATGGAACTAAAATTTTACCAATGGTTTTTGACCCTATAAAACCAAATGAAAATTCCCTAATTTTCAATTTTAGTAGTGCAGTCTAAAAATAGTAATTCTTCAAATTTTGTATTGTTGTAAATTATGGAAGTCGAACCACTTAATCTCCCTTGACATTGGTGATCTTTCACATCCTCCTTCTACCTTAAAAATGTGTATAAATTAATATGTAACCCAAAAAATAAATTAGACATCTCTTCTCCAAGATAGCATTATTATAATTGTGTTGTTCTTTTTTTTGAATTATCTTTCAACTAAATCTTATATGTTTTAGATCAGTGGTATCAGATTGGTTTGTCTTTAGAATGTATAATCCTGAGGATGAGGTCAAATTATAAGAAGCTTAGGTGAAAAATAGAACTAGTAGACTATCCACCTATTCACTCCAAACAACCTCAAATGGTGGATAACACCAAGACATCTGATCTTTTCAAGAAAATGGTGAATGAAGACCTCTAGAAGTATTAAGAGTAGATTCTACAATAATTCACCCAAATTATATAATAAATCTTGATGGGAAATTCTAGCTCCTCATCTACAACCCCACATCTTTTTAGTGCTCCAACACCCTTCAAGATTCAAGTGAATTTTGATATCCCTACATTCGAAGGCAAAATCAATGCTGGTGTAGTAGAAAATTAGTTGGATCAATTGTCATCTTATTTTTCTATAAATAAATTCATCGATAAAGAGAATATCACGTTTGCTCTTTTAAAAGCATCATTGCCTATCAAAAGTTGATGGGAAGTGTACAAGAAGAGATTCAGTATGGATGATATTAGCCTTGAGGTGAAACCTACCTAGGATGATTTCATATAAGTTATTAAGGAAGAATACTACCCCATTGGAGCATATGATTATTTGTATATAGAGTGGAAACAACTTCACCAAGGTAAGGAATAGTTTGTTCAAGATTACACTGACATTTTTCATTCTCTATCTGTGAGAATGGGCATCTAGGAAAGTGAAAAACACAAGGTTTTCAAATATCATGGTGGACTACAATGGTATAAATGGGGAGAGATGGAACCCTTCAATTTGGAAACCCTCAGTGAGGCATACAAGTTTATGGTAAAGATTGAGTAGAAGCATGGAAGAATGAATATGAAGAGTCAACCTTAAAAATGGAAAAGTGATAAAGAAGGTCAAACACGAGGCCAAAATTAGAAGAAAAAGGAAGGGAAAGCTATAAAATAATGGGATTATCACAAATCTAGAACTCACTCCAAAGAAGAATGTTGAGCCATCAAGTCCCTTCTTTCTGAGTCACAATCTTCAACATCTACTGCTCTACCTCATACACACCCTATAGTTAAAGAGGATGAAGAAGAGATTATAGATGTTGAGCTCAATACCATCATTATTTCATCACAAACCCATGAGGAGAGACCAGATGATGAGGAAAAGTTGTTTCACTATAAGTGATGGGTGAAATGTAAGCCTCTACATTTCATTCTTAATAGTGAGAGTCAAAAAAATTTAATCTCTGCTAATGTTGTAAAAAGCCTAAATCTACTCATGAAGCCTTACCCAAATCCATATAGTATTGAATGGTTGAGTCTTAAGGAGAAAACTCCATGTCACCCACCAATGTCTTCTCTCATATGCAATAAAACCTTTCCAAGATGAGTTCTTGTGTGATGTGGTCAATATAGATGTTTATGATGTACTCCTTGGTCAACCATTCATGTATGATCAACATGGAATCTATGAATTAAGAACTCAAAGGATCACCTCACTCTCGGAACATGGTGGTAAAATGTACCATAGGTACCACCTTTTACATTTGTCTCCTTGACTAGTGCCAAAAAATTCATTCTCATGGTGGTCAAGCCACAAAAATCTAAAAGGGCCAATGTTGTAGCCCTGATGACACAAAAAATATAATAATAGAAATAAATAGATACCAAGATTGCTCTACCTCATACACACCATATAGTTGAAGAGGATGAATAAGGGATTTTAGATGTTGAGCCTGATGTTATCATTGCTTCATCACAGACCTACAAGGAGAGGCTAGATGATAGGAAAGGTTGTTTCACTCTAAGTTATGGGTGAAAGGTAAGCTTCTACATTTGATTATTGATATTGGGAATCAAAAGAATTTAATATTTTATAATTTTTTGAAAATCCTAAATCTATCCATGAAGCCTCACCCAAATCCATACAATATTGGATGGTTGAGTCCAGGGAGAAACTTTTGTGTTACCCACCAATGTCTTCTCTCATATGCAATGAAACCTTTCCAAGATGATGTCTTGCGTGATGTGGCAAATTTAGATGTTTACGATGTACTCCTTGGTCAACCATTCATGTATGATATACATGTAATATATGAATCAAGAAATCAAAGGATCACCCTCACTCTTGTAACATGGTGCTATAGGGTACCAGAGGTACCACCTTCTACATTTGTCTCCCTAATTAGTGCCAAGAAATTTGTTTTCATAGTGGTCAAGCCATAAAAATATAAAAGGGTTGATGTTTCAGCCCTAAATACACAAACAAAATAACAATATAAGTAAATAGATACCAAGCTGAGGAAGTTCATGACCTTCCATCCACAAACTGATGGTAAGATAAAAATGGTGAACCATTAGGCCCAACATAGCTCCAACAATGTATAGTCCATTCCAATTATGCATTGAGAATCAAATAAAAACACAACTACCACACTTTATGAAAAATTGTGATGAAATGGGGACCATTACTTCTCAAGGAGGGAGGAATGATCTGAGCAACATTTCAAGTGACAATTTAGGCGATGGTTCTATGTTAATTGGTGGTAGAACTTCCAGGAGCCATAACTTTTGCACCATAGCTCTGTTTGACTCCCCATTTGAATAATTGGAAAGATAATAATGAGGAGAATGTCATGAGATGATATTAATCTCTGATAAATGGGTTTTAACCTTTAAAAACCGAATGGAGGTGCCCCAATTTTCAATTTTAGTAATGCAGTCTAAAAATAGTAATTCCTTGAATTCTATATTATTGTGAATCATGGAAGTCAAACCACTTAATCTCCCTCAAGATTGGTAACCTTATACATCCTCTTCCTACCTTAAAAATATTTATAAATGAATATGTATCATAAAAATTAAATCAGACATCTCTTCTCAAAGATAGGCATATGTTTGGATCTATAAATTTGATCAATAAAACATCTTTTCTCAGAGATAATATTATTACAATTGTGTTGTTCTTATTTATTGAATTATCTTTCAACCAAAGCTTCTAAGTTTTGGATCAGTTGTATTAGAGCGGTTTGTATTTAGAGTGTATGATCTTGAGGATGAGGTAAAATTACAAGAAGCTTGGGTGGAAAATAGAACCAACAGACTATCCACCTATTCACTCCAAACAACCTCAAATGGTAGACAACACCGAGACATCTAATCCTTTTAAGGAAATGATGAATGAAGCCCTCTAGTAGTAGCAAGCATAGATGCTAAAAAAATTGATCTAAACTCTCTAAAAAATTTTGATGGGAAATTTTGGCTCCTCATCTATAACTCTACATCTTTTCAGTGCCCCAACACCCTTCAATGTTTAGGTGAATTTTGATATCCCTATATTTTAAGGCAAAACCAATGTTGATGCAATAAAAAATTGGTTGGATCAATTTTCATATTATTATTCTATAAATAAATTCACCAATAAAGAGAAGATCACTTTTGCTCTTTTGAAAGCATCATTGCCTATCAAAAATTAGTAGGAAGTGTACAAGAAGAGATTCAGTACAGATGATATTAGCCATGAGGCAGAACCTACCTAAGATGATTTCATAGAAGCTGTAAAAGAATAATACTACCACATTAGAGCATATGATGATCTATAAATAGAGTGGTAAAAACTTCACTAAGGTAAGGAATAGTTTGTTCAAGATTACATTGACATTTTTCATTCTCTATCTATGAGATTGGGCATCTATGAAAGTGAGAAACACAAGGTTATCAAATATCATGGTGTACTACAATGGTATATATGGGGGAGATGGATCTTTTCAATTTGGAAACCCTTAGTGAGGTGTATAAGTTTGTGGTGAAGATTGAGCAAAAGCATGGAAAAATTAATATGAAGAGTTAGCCTTCAAAATAGAAAAGTGACAAAGAAGGTCAAACTTAAGGCCAAAATTGGAAGCAAAAGGAATTGAAGATTGGAAAATGGTATGATTACCACAAATCTAGAACTCACTCTAAAGAAGAATGTCAAGCCATCAAGTCCCTAAATTTTGAGTCACAATCCTCAACATCTATTGCTCTACCTCATGCACACCCTAAAGTTGAAGAGGATGAAGAATAGATTATAGATGTTGAGCCTGATGCCATCATTGCTTCATCATAGACCTATGTGGAGAGGCTAGATGATAGGAAAGGTTGTTTCACTCTAAGTTATGGGTGAAAGGTAAGCCTCTACATTTCATTCTTGATAGTGGGAGTCAAAATAATTTAATCTCTACTAATGTTATGAAAATCCTAAATCTATCCATGAAGCCTCATCCAAAGCCATACAGTATTGGATGGTTGAGTCTAGGGAGAAATTTTTGTGTCACCTACCAATGTCTTCTCTCATATGCAATAAACCTTTCTAAGATGAGGTCTTATGTGATATGGTCAATTTGAATGTTTCTGATGTAATCCTTGGTTATCCATCCATGTATGATCAACATAACATCTATGAATATGAAACTCAAAGGATCACTCTCACTCTTGGAACATGGCACTACAAGGTACTAGAGGTACCACCTTCTACATTTGTCTCCCTAATTAGTGTCAAGAAATTCGTTATCATGGTGGTTAAGCCACAAAAATCCAAAAGGGATAATATTTTAGCCTTGACTACACAAACAACACAAAAATAGAAGCAAATAGATACCAAGATGAGGAAGTTTATGGCCTTCTATCTGAAAATTGATGGTCAGATAGAAATGATGAACCATCAGGCCCAACGTAGCTCTACAAAGCACAGTCCAGTCTAAGTATGCATCGAGAATCAAATCAAAACACAACTACCACAATTGATGAAAAATATTAATGCAATAGGGACCATTTCTTCTAAAGGAAGGAGGAATGATCTGAGCAATATTTTAGGTGACAATTCGGGTGATGGTTCTGCCCCAATTGGTGGTAGAACTTTTAGGATCCATAACTTTTACACCATAACTCTATTTAACTCCTCATTTAAACCATTGGAAAGCTAAGAATGAGGGAAACACCATAATATGGCATTAAGATTTGATCAATAGGTTTTTATGTCTGAAAACTAAATAGAAGTGCCCTAATTTTCAATTTTAGTAGTGCAGTCTAAAAATACTAAATTTCTAAAAATAGTAATTCCTCAAATTTTGTATTATTGTGAATCATGAAAGTCAAACCACTTAATCTCCTTTGATATTGGTGACCTTTCACATCCTCCTCCTACCTTAAAAATATGTATAAATTAATATGTAATGAAAAAAGAAATCAGACATCTCTTCTCAGAGATAGGCATATGTTTGGATCGATAAATTTGATTAATAAAACATCTCTTTTCAAAGAGATTTATTACAATTGTGTTATTCTTGTTTCTTGAATTATCTTTCAACCAAATCTTCTATATTTTGCATCAATGGTATCATAGTGATTCATCTTTAGATTATATGATCCCAAGGATGAAGTTGATTATAGGAAGCTTGGGTGGAAAATAGAACTAACAGACTATCCACCTGTTCGCTTCAAACAACTTCAAATGGCCGATAACACTGAGACATCTGATCCTTTCAAGGAAATGGTGAATGAATCCCTCCAGAAGTAGCAAGCATAGATGCTACAATAATTCATCCAAATTCTCCAACAAATCTTGATGGGAAATTCTAGTTCCTTATCTGTAACCCCACATCTTTTTAGTGCCCCAACATCCTTCAAGGTTTAGGTGAATTTTTATATCCCTACATTTGAAATAAAAATCAATGTTGATGCAGTATAAAATTGGTTGGATCAATTTTTATCTTATTTTTTTATAAATAAGCTCACTAATAAAGAGAAAATCACTTTTGCTCTTTTGAAAGCATCATTGCCTATTAAAAATTGGTGGGAAGTGTACAAGAAGAGATTAAGTATAGATGATAGTGGCGTTGAGGTGGAACCTACCTAGGTTGATTTCATAGAAGCTTTAAAGGAAGACTAATACCTCATTAGATCATATGATGATCTGTATATAGATTGGAAACAACTTCTCTAAGGTAAGGAAAAGTTTGTTCAAGATTACATTGACATTTTTAATTCTCTATCTGTGAGATTGGGCATCTAGGAAAGTGAGAAACACAAGGTTCTAAAATATCATGGTGGACTACAATGGTATATATAGGGGAGATGGAACTCTTCAATTTGGAAACCCTTGGTGAGGCATACAAGTTTGTGGTGAAGATTGAGTAGCAGCATGGAAGAATGAATATGAAGAGTCATCTTTCAAAATAGAAAAGTGACAAAGAAGGTCAAACACAAGGCCAAAATTGGAAGTAAAAGGAAGGGAAGACTAGAAAATGGTGTGATTACCACAAATTTGGAACTCACTTCAAATAAGAATGTCAAGCCATCAAGTCCTTGCTTTTTGAGTCACAATCCTCAACATCTACTATTTTACCTCATACACACCCTATAGTTAAAGAGGATAAAGAAGAGTTTGTAGATGTTGAGCCTAATGCCATCATTGCTTCATCATAGACCCATGAGGAGAGGCCGGATGACAATGAAAAGTTTTTTCACTCTAAGTTATAGGTGAAAGGTAAGCCTCTACATTTCATTCTTTATAGTGGGAGTTAAAAGAATTTAATCTTTGCTAATATTGTGAAAAACCTAAATCTATCCATAAAGCCTCACCAAAATCCATATATTATTGGATGGTTGATTCTAAAGATAAACTTCCTTGTCACCCACCAATGTCTTCTCTCATATGCAATAAAACCTTTCCAAGATGAGGTCTTGTGTTATGTGGTCAATCGAGATGTTTGCGATGTACTCTTTGATCAGTCATTCATGTATGATTGACATGACATATATGAATCAAGAACTCAAATGATCACCCTCACTCTTAGTACATAGTGCTAAAAGGTACCAAAGGTACCACCTTCTACATTTATCTCCCTGATTAGTGCCAAGAAATTTGTTATCATGATGGTCAAGCCACATAAATCCAAAAGGGTCAATGTTGTAGCCCTAAATACACAAATAACACAACAATATAAGAAAATAGATACCAAGATAAGGAATTTCATGGCCTTCCATCCATAGACTAATGGTCAGATAAAAATAGTGAACCATTGGGCCTAGCACAGCTCCACAAAGCATAGTCCATTCCAAGTATGCATCGAGAATCAAATCAAAACACAATTACCACACTTGATGAAAAATATTGATGCAATGGGGACTATTTCTTCTCAAAGAGGGAGTAATGATCTAAGCAACATTTTAGGTGATAATTAAGGTGATGGTTCTACCCCAATTGGTGGTAGAACTTCTGGGAGCCATAACTTTTGCACCATATCCTTGTTTGACTCCCCGTTTGAACCGTTGGAAAACTAAGAATAAGGGAAACATCATAAGATGGCACTGATCTCTACTTAGTGGGTTTTTACCTTAGAAAACCAAATTAAAGTTCCCCGATTTTCAATTTTAGTAGTGTAGTCTAAAAATAGTAAGTTTCTAAAAATAGTAATTCTTCAAATTTTATATTGTTGTGAATCATAAAAGTCAAACCACTTAATCTCCCTCAAGATTGGTGACCTTACACATCCTCCTCCTACCTTCAAAATGTGTATAAATGAATATTCAACCTTAAAAATAAATTAGACATCTCTTCTCAGAGATAGGCATATGTTTGGATCTGCAAATTTGATCAATAAAACATCTCTTCTCAAAGATAACATTATTACAATTGTGTTGTTCTTGTTTCTTGAATTATATTTCAACCAAAGCTTCTAAGTTTTGGATCAACTAATGCACTAAAAAAAATGATGCCAAGATTGATGACCCTTCCTACATTTCGATAAATGTGTCAAACTTGTAATGGGGGTCTATAGTTATCAAGGTTTTCAACTATTATGACAGTTAATATTCATGATGTGAGTGTTTTGAACTACCTTAATAATATTGATACTAGGGTTATAGACTATTATAACAGTCAATAGTTTTGATGCTATAACATTTCATTAGAGATATAATTTGACCTTACAGTCATCAAGGTTTGGGGTTGTGGATGCACCCTAGAGTTTCAATGTTGAGATTTTGACCTTACAATGTATTCACAAGTCTTATGTCAAGATGAGGGATGCACATGTAGTTGAAAAACATGATGTCAAGATTTGGAACTATTATTGTAATTAAAACTTATTCTAAGTGCAAACAAGGATGAAAACTTTGCCTACCATGAAAACACCTGATCTGGTATGACTCTTAAAAATCCACCAAAGACCCACTAAGGATGTTAAAAAACCTTTAAAAACCTAAAAATTATTTTCCCTTAAAGTCCTTATATAGTATGGATTTGCATGAGATCACTGAAAAAGCCCCGAAACCCTCTAATAATGGTAAATATTGACCATCATAAAACTATATCATGTTTACAACCAATTATAGGGTTTTAACACCTAAATTTTATTACACAAGCTATTTTACATAAAAACTTACCAAATGAAATATGACTAGCAAGAGACACCTTTCTCTTTTTCTTTTTCTAAATCTAGATCAGTAGAGGACCCCAAAAGAAGATAAAAATTAAGGAAAGAGTGAATCTTCACTAGTTATGTCAATGAATGGTAGATATATCACATGTAAGATGAAACTTAATATTTTATAATACAAAATATAGCATTCATCTACTAGAAAAACTTTGATACCATGTCAGAGTGGGCCATAATTGAGTATCTACTAGATATGTTTGAATGCATGAATAAATTACCTATGTGTAGTAGTGAAATCAAACATGAGCTAGAAGAAGCTTATTACTCAAAAACCAAAAGATTATAATATTAGAATTAACATCATTAACCATAAAAGCTTTAGAAAGGTATAATATATAGGTGAAAGATAAATATTTCCTCACATCCTCATGAATGTGGGATTTTTTTCATAATGACCTAAAAAGACACATAAACAAGCTCACTAAACATGTGTAGGTAAAAATGATTAAATGGAATAAAAAAATACAATAATAGGTTGTTTAAATATATCCAATTGAGTTAGTGTGGGGTGATCTTGGCCCTAGAGTTCAAATAGTTTAATTATATGTAAACAAATCCACACATGTGTGTGATGATTGTAGTCAAATACTAGTATTAATAGCTCAAAGAAGTATAGCTTGGTGCACGATAACAAAACCATTCCATATGTGAGTGACCAATAGTGAAGTTAGGGAAATGATGGAAGTTATCACATGTAAATTCTAAACTTGTCTAATTCAATGTGATTTATGAAGACAAATGGTAGGATTTATGACTTATAGTTAGCTTTTAATATGTAGATGAGAAGAAATAAAAAATAGCGAGGTAGTTGATCACAAGTGAAATAACACATTAATTTATAATTTGACAATGAATGCATTAACCAATGATTGGTAGTATTTGAGCTACTAGATAAAAATTAGAGCCTATTTATGTTGGGTGAATATTTTGTCATCAACTAACTGAGGATAAAATGGGTATATCAACCACATCGCAGGGAGATTTACACCACAAAAAGTATGGATTTACCAGATCTAAACTAGGTAAATCTATCCTCTCATCAAGGGGAGGTTTCCTTATGAATATTTATCCACTATATGTATATATAATTAAGAATAAAATAATACTCTAGGTGGTATAACATCATCCACCTCTCTTTTTTCAGAGGTGATGTACAAGGGACAAGAATGAGAAATCCTGGTCGTAGGCCAATAACATTCCTCTTCTTTCAGGAATGGTATCCAACATAGAGTAAAAAATCACCTGAAGTAACAAAGTTCACAAAGAAACCTACGTAAGCACAAAGTCTTCTGCAGTTTCCTTCACTGATCCAAAACAAGTGTAACCGTAGAGTGAAATGAAGCACAAAGTCTAAACTTGAAACTACAAAAGATTAAAGAATCACAAAGATAAAAGTAGCTCAAAGTCTCTCTTCTACCTTTTAGAAATGCCCTCAGATAATATCAACACACCCACTTTGCTTATTAAATCAAACAAATAAGAGATTATCAGGAAATAGAACATAAGAACTGTTTCCTAAATAACATAGATAACTTCAACACAAAGTTTGAAATTAACCTGATTCTCATTCATTTAACAAAATATGATTTACAAGTTGAGCATAAAGTCTCAAAAAGTGTTTCAATTTCGGCAAAGTTTTTGCTCTCAATTATTCAAGATCCTTTTACAAAAGAGGTCTCCACTATATATAGGGAAAAACTCTCAAAAATTTAGAAAATAATAAAAAACAAAAATATCTTAGTCAAATATGACTCATCTTTGACTTTGAGATATTTTTTCAAACTTTTTACATGTAATTACATATTTCAAAAATGCATGCACTTTTCTCAAGACAAAAGTGCATAAGGAAAGAAGAGAGAAGGGGAAAAACTTCAGTTTTTGCCGCTAGATTTCTTCAGATGAGCATCATACATAGCAATGGATGCCTGAATTCCTATATTGTCTCGTGAAACTGTGTTCTTGGAGATGACCCTGGCTCTAATTAAAGTGTCCTTTAATGCTGTGATGGCCTTAGCATGATTAGTTAACCTAGACCTCAGATTGTCTAAAGTTAACTGAGTATCTAAAATATGGTCCACAGAAGTCATTGAGAAGGCTTTTTTTTCAAAATTCTTTTGAATCATACCCTTGAAGCTTTGGATCATTTCTTCAGCTGAGAGGAATTAGTTATCCCTGGAAGTGAGGTTGCAAGGTAGCTCTTCCAGTCTATTCAGCAGGCCAGTGTCGCTCTTCTCACTAACATCCCTAAAAGATTTGAGATCTTCAACCAACTCCTTGAGTACCTATATCTTGTATATCAGGGACTCCTTGATCTCAACATAAGAATCTTTGCTAGAAATGACATCGATAGATATCAAGGTGCTTTTCTTCATATCCTTCATCTCCCTCCATTTGCTAAGGCATTTTTATGTATTATCAACATCCTGAGAGATAAGAGAGACAAGGTCATCTAAATCTGCTCTCACCTTCTTCATCTTGTCTATCTTTTCTGCAACCTCTGTAAGCAAGGAGACTCCCTATGTATGCATCTTTTCAACATAATCCTCCAGCACTTTCCCCTTCAAGTAAGTTTTCTCTGCCTTTTGAATGATAGGGTCATCTATAGAGAAGGCCTCTAAAGTCACCGCTTCAGGGGGAAGAGTGAATTTCCTTATTACTATCGTCAACTACTCTATCTTGGCCTTATAATAGTCTTTCATCTCCTTTTCTCGATCATATTTCTGGACCATGATGTCCATTGCCGACTATAGATCGCTTTTCACACCTTTGTAACTTTGCCAAGTTCAACACGAGAGATGGAATAACTGCTCATTTTAAAATCCTCAAGGGTTGTGTCCTACGGAGGCTTAGCTATTTCCAAAAATTTATGTCCCTTTTCCTCAACCAATTTTGAGAGGATCCTTGGCCTCTTAGGAGCCTTAACTTTCACCGGCACTATCTTGCCAAAATTGAAGTCATCTGGAGAGATGGCTAACTTCTTTCTTTTAGGTGTGAAAGCTGACATCCAAGGTAAGAGAGAAGACGTATCTATCATGGAAATGGTTCTTGCAGCTGGTGTTACCATGGCAACTTCTACACTACTAGTGGTAATAGTGGTCGTAGTTAGAGTAGCAAGTGAAACTATACCGGCCATTGATTCTGGCTCTTGCACAGAACTTTCTCCCAGATTGAAGGAAGAAAATGAAAGGCTAAGGATAGATCCAAAGGAGTGAAAATTATCTCTAGAAGTACCCTGAGGATCACCAAATATAACTCTAGAAGGAGAGGCAGCTCCAGAAGAAGGAACACTAATAGGAGAGAGAGGAGAAGGAGATGCCACAAGAGACTAAGGCAGAGAAGGAGACGCCATAAGAGACTGAGGTGAAGAAGGAGAGATGCTTTTAAGTAGTTTCTTCCCTTCTTGGGAAGGTAGAGGTTTAGTCCTTTGTTATTTTAAAGGTCGGTCGTCTATCTCTATTTGTTGGGTCGCCTATTCTTGAGAGCTCTATTCTGTAATTCCTTTAGCCATTGCTTTTGGATCTTCAGTAACCTTTGATATTTTAGAAACAAATATGATTCTAGGCTTGTGAGGCCTAGATGGGGAAGGAAGATCACATTTATTCTTGGTCCTATTTTCTACCTTCTTTATCATCTCTACTTGGAACTCAGCCTCTAATCCCGTAATAAATTCTTTTAGTATGATCCCTTTGGCCGCTAACCAATCATTGGTGTTGGCCAATATTGGTTCAAATCTCTTCCTCAGAGAAGTTAGCTCTTTCTAAGACCATTGAATTGGAGGAAGAGGGGATTTAGCAATCTTTTCATCTAGGTACCTGCTATTGATGATGATCCTATCATCAACTAGATTGGGGGGAATCTCAGCAAGCCCCAAATATTCAATTTATTCCAGGGTCAGCCTGCTATAATCCATTCTTCTAATTTCTTCAGCTATTCTCAATTCCACCCAGATGTCTTCGATCATAGGCTCATAGAATCGAGTCTTTCGTCTGATCATGTCCTTGACTCCCCTATAGTCAAATTTGTCCCTTCTCTTGACTTGTTTCATAGTGACCAGCTGCATCTCTGTTTCCATGACTTTGGCTTTAGCTACTGTCAAGATGGAGTATCTACCAATTTTAACTAGAAACTTGAGACCTGGCTTTTTCAACTCCATCTGCCTAGTGTGTACGATAGCCATTTGTCGACAAAGCTCCATCAGAACTAACTTATCAAAATGAAACCTAGGGAGCATATAGCGATAGCCTTGGAAAAAGCAAACTCAAAGATAACAGAAAGTGAGAAATTAAATGAACATACAACCATAGTCATTGATGACTATCTAAGCCTCATCAGATACACTCTTTTGTTCAAGCTGAGGGTCGAAAAGGCATAAAAATATGGCAAAGAAAGCATCATTTACCCTTTTGAAATGGTGGATCAATCTTTGAAGTGTCAACTAGGGGTAATATGAGTAGACTGAGGTGGTCTTTCTATCCCCTTCAGTTGTCAAACCTAGAAAAGTTCATATCAAGGCAACTATGTACACAAGGTACAAGGTCATATAGACCATAAAAGAAATTTGTACCTTGGTTAGCTACTCATGAAGGGCGTTGTTGATCTGCTCACCCCAAAAAATGACTTGCTTACCTTGGAGGATGATCTTAATGAACGGCTACATCCACTCATGGAACTGTGAGGAAGACGGGAGGCCTCGCACTCTATTGAGAAGGGTGATCAAGTCACCAACTTCTTCAATGAAATCGCTCCTCAAGAAGTTCTGTGACCATCTAGATAGATTGTTTCTGGGTGTCTTCAACCACCTATTATTCATCACTTTCTTTGCCCTTTTAGGGTCATTATCGTACTCCTTTTGGGCTTTTGTGAAGTCAATCTTTAGCACTTCAATAGTAGGAGGGCACATGAAGACTTTGTTGATGAATTTGGGATCTAGCCGAATTATCACATTGCCACTGGCATCTAAGACTGATCTTGTCTCTTTGTTGTAAATTGGGCACACTAGAGAATGAACTCTGTATGATGTACTACCACCAAGAAAGCGACAACCAAGTGAATGTTGCTTTCAATGATCTCATTTCAGAGTTTGAGTTAGTTGCCTTCGTTTGATTCATGAACTCAGCCATATCCACATGGCCAATTTCAGTGTCCTTGATGTCATCAACATTGGAGGTAACTCAAAAAGATGCCCTGGTACTTGTACTTCATGGTCTTTACCTTTTTGGGAGACATTTCAGACATTAGAATTGGCCTCAATCGAACAGGTGCTGATGAGTAAGAATTCTCTGAAAGTACTGCAGTCATGACCACGCAATTAGGGAAAAGTGGGCGAGTTGGAGAATCTGCATTTTAGGTGACCATGACCAAGGAAGGGCACTTAAAAGGGCCAAGTCAAAAATTGGGTCGAAAAATGAGGAAAGAAAGGAAAAGAGGAAAAAATCCTCCAAAGTTAAAAAAATCAGAGGAGAAATGCATGGGTAGTGAAAATCGCCGCCCCTACATGAAGAAAAGAAATAGTGTAGAGGTGAAAAAATTTGTTGCCGCTACAGGATCGGCCTGCACAGGTGGTGAAATTCACCACCCTTACAGGATCAGCCTGCATGGGCAGTGAAATTTGCCACCCATGTAGATCAGAGGGGAATGTGTATGGGTGGAAAATTTTTCCATCCCTACACTTTTAGCCTGCATTGGAGGCAAAGTTTGCCACTGATGCATGCTTTGGGAAAAAAGGGCACGAGTGGCAAAAATCATTGCTCATGCATGCAAGGCCTACATGGGCAGTAATATTTGCCACCTGCATAGGTAGGGGCTATGGAAATGGCAACCAAAAGGCACGGGTGGTGAAAATTGCCACCTGCGCCTGGTCTTGCACAAAATCCATGGGAAACGGTGAGGGGTGGCAAAAATTGCCGCTCCAACATGGAAAGAAAAATGGGAAGGTTGATGGGGAGGACAAGGTGGTGGAGGAAAAACAAAAGCAAACACACTCTAACAACAACAAAAATTGAAAACAAAGCTAAGGAGGAAGGAAAATTAAAAAAATGCTAAAAACAAGACCTACCTAAAAAGCTGCACGCGCAGTAAGCTCAAATCTGCAAAAACACACTTCAACTTGTTCACTGGATCATCTAGATGCAAAGGGCAAGAGGAGAGGAAGAAAAATGGAGAAAAATAATGTTGAAATCAGATTATATGGGGTGAAAATTGACCCCAACAACTTGTTGTGTGTGACAATAAATGCCACACACAAAAATTGAGGCATGTAGGGGCAGCAAAAATTGCCGCCCTTGCATGTTGGTTGCAGGTATGAATGCAGGGGTGGCAAAAATTACTGCCCTTATAGGTCAAAATGTAGGGACATCAAAAATTGCTTCCCTTGCATCTCAAAGGTTAAAAAAATGCATTAGCAGCAAATTTTACTGCTCGTGCATGAAAATAGAAGAAATAAAACACCAAGTTTGAAAGAGGCAAGTTTTGGTCCCCCAGGACACATTGAGGCCATAACGACCTTCACATTTTGGAGAAGACGTGATAACAAGACATTACAAATTTTGAAAGGTGTAGTTGGACCAAGATGAGAATGAGAAGACCCTGTCTCGAAAACAAACTTAGAGAGATGAAAGATGAAACGGACAAGTTTCATAGGGGGTTGTTCCCAAAAATGAGCTAAGCTGATTTTGGAACAACAGCTGGCTCTTGTTGGGGAACTTTCGTTAATCAAATCGATCAATGGGAGTAGAAACCAGTCTCCAAGTGCCTTCATCTAAGCCATTGGCTACGGATTCAAGCTAAAACCAAAAGAAAAATAGACAAAATGTAAAAACTATACATATATACAAACGGACCCATCTAAGCTTCAAGGATTGAACAACTTCAGATGCTGCCCACTGTGAGGTAGTGTGAATGGCATTCCATCATGGTACTTCAGCAAGAAGCTAGCCTCACCACAAAGCTATTGAATGGTGAACGGGCCTCTCCATAAGGAGTTAAATTTGCCGTGCATCCCTTTTGGTTCTCGCGTCTTATCCCACAATAAGACTTGATCTCCGACTTGGAAATTGTGAACCTTAGCTTTTTTATCAAAAAGTTCCTTCACTCAATTTTGATGCATCGTAATCCAATCCACTACCATGGCTCGTCACTCATTCAACTCGATCAAGCACATGATTCTTTTGTCGACCGAGCTTTCGAAGGTTGAGTCTTCGATTGTTTTAGTTAACCTGAGCACTAGTAGTTCAAGGGTGATGGGGATTTCTGCATTTAATCCATATAGAAGTTGGAAAGGTGACATACCTATAGTTTTTTTGGGTGTTATCCTATCTACCCATAAAGCATCATACAATGCTTTGTGCCATGTTCTCTGATTGTTGTCTACCAACTTCCTGATAATAGTGACCAGGTTCTTATTACTCGATTCTGCTTGGCCATTTCCTTAAAGGAAATAATCTAAAGTGTGGGATAAGATAATCCCATAATAAAAACAAAATTGAGTAATTTCATGTGATGAAAAATAGGCTGCATTATCTGTTACAACCTTGAGTGGGACCCCATACCGAGAGATGATATTTTCCTTGAGAAAGTTGCACACCACTTTAGACGTAGCGTGCTTGGTTGGGATGGCCTCCACCCACTTGATAAAGTAATCCATTGCCATGAGGACATAATCATGTCCAACACTTGAAGATGAGTTGACCATGCCAATGAAGTCAATACCCCACTGCTGAAAAGGTTCTTCGATTACTACTAGCTTGAGAGGCAAAGCAGCCAGCTTAGGCTTCCCAACAAACTGTTGACACAATTCACACCTATGCACCCATTTGTAGGCATCCTAAAACAATGTGGGCCAATAATACCTTGCTTGTAGAATCTTGTGCGCTATCACCGGTGTAAAAAAATGCCCTCCACAGGCCAAATTGTGGAAAGACTCTAAGAGTTTTCCTTGTTGCACCTTATCAACACAATGAAGAAATGCCCCGTCCAGGTTCTTTTTGTACAAACCGTTATCCCAAAGAACGTAACTAACAGCCTTTAACTTAACATTCCATTTTTTTTATAGGAAAAATGGGCAGGACACTCACCATATGTCAAAAAATAGGCAATGTCATAATACCACTCATCAATAGTGGCAACAAAGAAGACCGTAGGCACGCCTTCGATCCCTATTTCTTCACTTTCTACTTCATCTAGAATATTATTGGCGATCAACTGACAAAGACCCTTCCCCCGCACGAGTTTGGTAGGTTTAATGTCCAGATCAAACTCTTTAATCTTAGCGATCCAATTACCTCTTTTCGTACCAAACTCCTGCTGAGTCAAAATAGATTTTACTGTTGTATCAGGTACGAGAACTTTGGTGTGCGAGTTCAGGATATAAAACCTGAAATGCTTGACTGCCTTGACCACCACATATGCATGCTTCTCTATGTTAGAATATTTTAGCTCATGAACCGTGAGCGGACAACTCATGAAGGAAATAGGAGATTCTACACCTTCTTGGTTCAGTTGAATTAGAATGGCCGAGAGTGTATGTTCAGAAGCATAACTATATATTTTTAAAAAATTGGCGTAGTCTGGACAAACTAGGACTGGTGCACGAGCAATTGCTTCTTTGATGTCCTTAAACGCTGATTTACCTTTAGTAGTCCACCTAAAGGTAGCATTGCCTTTCATCATATTGATGATATGGTGGGTCTTCTCAGTGAAATCAGGAATGAACCTCCAGAGAAAATTCACCTTTTCGAAGAACAAGTGAATTGCAGTTTTGCTGGTAGGCAAAGTAAGTTCCTAGATGGACTTGACTCTTTTTGAGTCAATTTTAATACCTTCTCGAGACACAACATGTCCGAGAAGTTTTTCTTCAGTCACCCCAAAGATAGACTTCTTTGAGTTTAAAGAAATATTGTTCTGACAACAGCGTTCTAGTATTCTTTGCAAATGGTGGACATGGTCAGAATGATGCTTTGAAAACACTGTCAAATCATTCAAATACACTACAATAAATTTTTCTATTTCATCCTTGAATGAGAGGTCCATCACCCTTTGAAATGCGGTGCCTGCATTTATCAGACCGAAAGGCATCCTTCGATAGGCAAATGTGCCCCAAGGTGTGGTGAAGGCTGTCTTATGCTAGTCCACTTTTCCAACCTCGATCTAATTGTACCTCAAGAAACCGTCCAGCATTGATAATATTTCTGAGCCTGTTACCATTTGAAAAACTTGATCCATGATAGGGAAAGGGTAGTTATCTTTTAAAGATAACTGATTCAAGTTCCTGAAATCCATGCAGATTTGAGTTTCACCATTCTTCTTTCTGACAGGCACTATGTTGGCAATCCATGTGGAGTGATGGATCAAAAAAATAATTTAGGCATCAAGCATTTTTTGTATCTCAGCTAAAATCGTAACTAAAATTTTTGGATTATATTTCTTGGACTTTTGCTTGTAAGGTACAGAGTTCGCCTTAAGAGGAATGTCGTGGCGGATGTCATTTGGCTTGAGTGATTTTATATCATCATAGGAATAAGCCAAGACATCTATATATTGGAAAAGTAAACTAGCAAGCTTAAATCTCTCCTCGAGAGTGTAACATTTCCCAATGTTTACCATCTTAGGATCTCCCTTGGTTCCCAGGTTTACCTGATCAAAATCTTGAGAGGAGTTTGAAACTATTTTCTATTGTTTAATAAACCTATCATGGTCATCAAACAATTTTTCTAGGAAAACCAAGATTTTAGGGATCTTATTCCCCTTAAGTTTCAAGAAATCCTCACCTATGTTCGTGTTTAATTCAGAAGTTGCTTTGCATCTCCAGAGTTCACTACCTTCTAAACGCAGTTGTTAAAAACTATCCTTTTTCTCTAAGAAGGCAATGATTTGATTATCATTGTTGAATACTTGCCAATAACTGGCATTATCAGGTACACTTGGTCGAAAGACCAGTTTGATAGTGTACTTATCTCCTTTAAAATCTAGGTGGAGAACTAAGAGAGTAGCAGAGACAGCCAATGCATCCGCCTAATCGTTGAATTCTCATGGGATGGCAGAGATGTTGAAAGCGTCAAAATTTTCAATTTGATCCCAGACCAAATTGTGATAGTGGTGCAACCTTTTATTCTTGGTCTGATAGAGGTTCCTTACCTGGTAGACTACCAACTCGACATCCCCTTTAGCATGGAGTGATTTAATTCCCTTTTCCCTAGCAGCCTGTAGTCTGAGCAACAGAGATTCGTACTCAGCCATGTTGTTGGTGTTGTTGAACTACAATTTTTAGGATAAAAGAACAATATCTCTCTAAGGAGACACCAACACAACCCTAGCTCCTGAACTAGTAGAAGAGTAGTTGCTATCAAATTCTAAGGTCTATACCTCGTTAGATGCTACTTTTTCTTTGAAAACTCCTTCGTTTGGGGGAAAAGGTTCTTTCATGTGTTCATTTTGCTTTGCCATTTTTTTTGCTGTGTCAGCTAAACACAATCTTAAGTTATCACCTGTAAGATTTTCATCAAATGCCCCATGGATCTCATCCATAGATAGGAAGTAGTTGCCCATGCCTGAAGATTCAAATAAAATTTGAGCTTTCGGTGCTGACAATCGAGTAACTACATACCTTGCCTCTTTTTTAGGAAGCAACTTCTTCATAACACCTTGAATTGGGATTATTGCTTCCGACAAGTCCATACTTAGCTCGCCTCCAACATCTTTGCATAAATTCCAACCAAGCAGGATGCCATAAGAGGCTGGAACATTGGCCACTAGAACCGTCATTTTTATCTCTTTTTCTAAAAAAGCTGTGAAAGCAAATTGGGCGCCCTTTATCTGACTAAGGAGTGGAACTTGCTTATTTTTCATAGAAAAACACCTCCCAAAAGTTTTGGTCAAATTTAGTCCAAGGGAATCTGCTACCTTGGTGGACATGACATTATCTGAGGCTCCAGAGTCCATAATGTAATTACTCAATTTATAACCATTTATAAGCAGGGAAACATAAAAAGGTTCTATTTTCCCAAGAGCAACAAGAGGAGTCATGACAAGATTATTTTGAGTAGATTTATCTTTGGGGGAATCATGAATGGCCTTTGAATAATCTTGTCTTGTAGGGACGGCTTTGTTTTTGACATATTCTGCCAACCTATCAAATTATTTTGGGTTAGCCCTCAAATATTCAATCTCTGTCATTTGGATTTTAGTCTTTCTAGCGTGATCGATTATATCAAATAATTGAAAAGAATTTGTAACAAAGGAAGAGGGTCCATCATCTGGAACTTTAGTAGGTGTGGCACTAGTCTAAACAATAGAAGGGAAAGGTATGGGGTGGTTGGAGGTATTTACTTTTTTGTGAATTACCTGATCTTTTGATTGGGGAGGCAATGGAGTCCCTCATTTAGCGATAGAAACCACTGGCTGGGGTTCTTCATCTATCTTTCCTTTATTAGTCTGTGGAGCTGACTGGTGTTAAGATCTAGTGAAAATAGCATAAGATCCATCTAACCCTTCCCTCCTACTTCCAGCTTCATCCTGGTAATCCAGGAAACCAATATTGGAGTCGCCAGCTAATTCTTCTTCTTGCTGATCGAAAAGATTAGCATCATCTTGTTGGTCCAACTGAGATTGGAGAAAATAGTCGTGTTCAACCTCTAGGTAACCGACCACTGAATTGGTAGGTGCTACTTCAATGGCCAATTTCTTTAGAGAGGGAGGCAGGTGATTTGGTTGCCCTTGGTTTCAGGTAGTATTACCTTGATATTGTTGATTTTGGAACGTTCTCCTGGGCATATCTTGATAGGTAGGGGAAGACGTTCCTTGGGCTATTTGCCTCTTTAAATCTATCAGTTCATTCATCAATTTTTTCACCATAAGATCTGTAGTGCCTGTAGAAGAGCTTTCAGCAGTTGAAAAGAATTTATTTTTACTAGGGTCTTTTCTGATCTTACCTATCAAGATAAGATCATCCTCAATCTCAGTAGCCAAATTTTGAGACAATGCCAGATCCATGGGGCCAGCTTGCCTCAATAGGAAACTTACTTCAGGAAGCTGTGAGTTGATAAAAAACACTTGAGATTCTTTGGCATGGGCTGAGCAATAGTTGGAATCCAGTTCCTTAACTTGTTGAATTTAGCTATGAAATCTTTCATGGGTTCCTAGAATTTTTTTCATATGTGTTAGCTATGCTAACAAAGCATGTGCATCTTCAGCAAGTTTAAACCTAGCTTCAAATTTAGCTTTGAGTGTGTTCCAGTCAGTCACTGACCCAGCGTGTAGGTGGTAGAACCAATCTGTAGTAGTGCCTTGCAGGGTTTCCACAAAAAGTCTTACTGCTACATCCTCAAATTCCATGCCAATTACTTCACATGCTATGGAGAAAGTGGCAATATGCTCATCGAGATGAACCTTCCCATCACCAAAAAACTTAGGATTTTTTTTCTAGAACTACGAGGTAGTTCATGCAAGGGTGGAGTCAAATTAAGAGGACCAAAGGAATTGCCCCACGAACCTTGAGCCATTATGATAAGAGGGTTAAATGGTAAGATAACGAATCTTGGTGGGGTATTTATAGGTAGAGCATGATTAACAGTAGGAAAAGAAGCTCTACCTTGTGTCAGTGACCTGATAAGGTCAGGAGAAAAACTCTTAGACCATTGGAGGAAAGGTGGCGGAGGAAAGAGATCAAAATTGCTCTGTTGTGCCAACTCAAACACGGGGTCAAAAACACCCTTGGCTCTCTGGCTTCTTGTGTAGCATGGAGTTGCCAGATTTCAAATGAAAGAGGGACTGAAACTGCTTCAAGTTGAAGCTTGAGGCTTCAAAATGCACATTCGTAGTCCCCAACGGAGACACCAAAAACTGTTGGGTGAATATTTTGTCGTCAACTAACTGAAAACAAAATGGGTATATCAACCACAATGCAGGGAGATTTATGCCACAAAAAGTGTGGATTTACTAGATTTGAGTGAGGTAAATCTCTCCTCTCATCAAGGGGAGGTTCCCTTATGAATATTTATCCGCTATATGTATATATAATTAAGCAGAAAATAATACTCTGGGTGGTATAACAGCATCCACCTCTCTTTTTTCAGAGGTGATGTACAAGGGACAAGAAAGAAAAATTATGGTTGTAGGCCAATAACATTCCTCTTCTTTCAAGAATGGTATCTAGCGTAGAGCAAAAAATCACTTGAAGTAACAAAGTTCACAAAGAAACCTACGTAAGCACAAAGCCTTTCATAGTTTCCTTCATTGATCCGAAACAAGTGCAACCATAGAGTGAAACGAAGCACAAAGTCTTCACCTGAAACTATAAAAGATTAAAGAATTACAAAGATAAAAGTAGCTCAAAGTCTCTCTTCTACCTTTTAGAAATACCCTCAGATAATATCAACACACCCACTTTGCTTATTAAATCAAACAAATAAGAGATTATCAGGAAATAGGACATAAGAACTGTTTCCTAAATAACACAGATAACTTCAACACAAAGTCTGAAATAAACCTGATTCTCATTCATTTAACAAAATATGATTTACAAGTTGACCATAAAGTCTCAAAAAGTGTTTCATTTTCGGCAGAGTTTTTGCTCTCAATTATCCAAGATCCTTTTACAAAAGAGGTCTCCACTATATATAGAGAAAAACTCTCAAGAATTTAGAAAATAATAAAAAACAAAAATATCTTAGTCAAAGATGACTCATCTTTGACTTTGAGATATTTTTTCAAACTTTTTACATTTAATTACATATTTCAAAAATGCATGCACTTTTCCCAAGACAAAAGTGCATAAGGAAAGAAGAAGAGAGAAGGGGAAAAACTTCAGTTTTTACCGCCAAACTTCTTCAGATGAGCATCGTACATAACAATAGATGCCTGAATTTCTATACTGTCTAGCGCAACTGTGTTCTTGGAGATGACCCTGGCTCTAATTAAAGCATCCTTCAATGTTGTGATGGCCTTAGCATGATTAGTTAACTTAGACCTCAGATTGTCCAGAGTTAACTGAGTATCTAAAATATGGTCCACAAAAGTCATTGAGAAGGCTTTTTCTTCAAAATTCTTTTGAATCATACCCTTAAAGCTTTGGATCATTTCTTCGGCTGAGAGGAGTTGGTTATCTCTAAAAGTGAGGTTGCAAGGTAGCTCTTCCAGTCTATTCAGTAGGCCTATGTCGCTCTTCTCACTAGCATCCCTGGAAGATTTGAGATCTTCAACAAACTCCTTGAGTACCTGTATCCTGTATATCAGGGACTCCTTGATCTCAACGTAGGAATCCTTGCTGGAAATGACACCGATAGATATCAAGGTGCTTTTCTTTAGATCCTTCATCTCCCTCCATTTGCTAAGGTATTTTTCTGTACTATCAACATCCTAAGAGATAAGAGAGACAAGGTCATCTAAATCTGCTCTCACCTTCTTCATCCTGTCTGTCTTTTCTGCAACCTCTGTAAGCAAAGAGACTCCCTGAGTATGCATCTTTTCAACGTAATCCTCCAGCACTTTCTCCTTCAAGTAAGTTTTCTCTACCTTTTGAATGAAAGGGTCATCTATAGAGAAGGCCTCTGGAGTCGCCGCTTTAGGGAGAAGAGTGAATTTCCTTATTACTACCGTCAGCTGCTCTATCTTGGCCTTATAATAGTCTTTCATCTCCTTTTTTCGATCAAATTTTTGGACCATGATGTCCATTGCTGACTGTAGATCGCTTTTCACACCTTCGTGAGTAACTTTGCCAAATTCAACATGAGAGATGGAATAGCTACTCATTTCAAAACCCTCAAGGGTTATGTCCTGCGGAGGCTTAGCTATTTCTAGAAATTTATGTCCATTTTCCTCAACCAATTTTGAGAGGATCCTTGGCCTCTTAGGAGCCTTAGCTTTCACCGGCACTATCTTGCCAAAATCAAAATCATCTAGAGAGATGGCTAACTTCTTTCTTTTATGTGTGAAAGCTGACATCTAAGGTGAGAGAGAAGAAGTATCTATCATGGCAATGGTTCTCACAGCTGGTGTTACCATGGCAAATTCTACACTACTAGTGGTAACAGTGGTCGCAGTTGGAGTAACAGGTGAAACTGTACCAGCCATTGATTCTAGCTCTTACACAGAACTTTCTCCCAAATTGAAGGAAGGAGATGAAAGGCTAGGGATAGATCCAAAGGAGCGAAGAGTATTTCCAGAAGTGCCCTGAGGATCACCAAATATAACTCTAGAAGGAGAGGTAGCTCTAGAAGAAAGAACATTGATAGGAGAGAGAGGAGAAGGAGATGCCACAGGAGACTGAGGCAGAGAAGGAGATGCCATAAGAGACTGAGGCAGATAAGGAGAGACATTTTTAAGCAGTTATGCCCCTTCTTGGGAAGGTAGAGGTTCAGTCCTTTGTTGTTCTAAAGGCTGGTCATCTGTCTCCATTTGTTGGGTCGCATATTATTGAGAGCTCTATTCTATAATTCCTTTAGCCGCTACTTCTGGCTCTTCAGTAACCTTTGATTTTTTAGAATCAAAGATGATTCTAGGCTTGTGAGGCCTAGATGGGAAGGAACATCACCTTTGTTCTTGGTCCTATTTTTTGCCTTCTTCTTCATCTCTGCTTGGAACTCAGCCTCTGATCTTGTAATAAATTCTTTCAGTACGATCCCTTTGGCCGCTAACCAATCATTGGTGTTAGCCAATATTGGTTCAAATCTCTTCCTAAGAGAAGTTAGCTCTTTCTGAGACCATTGAACTAGAGGAAGAGGGGATTCAACAATATTTTCACCCAGGTACCTGCTATTGATGATGCTCCTATCATCGACCAGATTGGGGGGAATCTCAGGAAGCCCCAAATATTCAATTTGTTCTAGGGTCAGCTTAATATAATCGATTCTTCTAATTTCTTTAGCTATTCTCAGGTCCACCTAGATGTCTTCGATCATAGGCTCATGGAATTGAGTCTTTCGTCTGATCATGTCCTTGACTCCCCTATAGTCAAATTTGTCCCTTCTCTTGAATTGTTTCATAGTGACCAGCTGCATCTCTGTTTCCATGACTTTGGCTTTGGCTGCTGTCAAGATGGAGTATCTACCAATTTCAATTGGAAACCTGAGACCTGGCTTTTTGAACTCCATCTACCTAGTGTATGATAGCCATTTGTTGACAAAGCTCCATCAGAACTTACTTATCAAAAGGAAATCTGGGGAACATATAAGGATAGCCTTGGAAAAATCCAACCTAAAGATAATAGAAAGTGGGAAATTGAAGGAACATACAACTGTAGTCATTGACGGCTGTCCAAGCCTCATCAGATACTCTCTTTTATTCAAGATGAGGGTCAAAAAGGCATAAAAATATGGCAAAGAAAGTGTCATTTACCCTTTTAAAATGGCAGATCGATCCTTGAAGCGGCAATTGGGGGTAATATGAGTAGATCGGGGTGGTATTTCTATCCCCTTCAGTTGTCAAACCTAGAAAGGTTTGCATTGAGGCAGCTATGTACACAAGGTATGAGGTCATATAGAACTTGGAAGAAGTTTGTACCTTGGTTAGCTACTTGTGAAGGGCATTGCTGATCTGCTCACCCCAAAATATGACTTACTTACCCTAGAGGATGATCTCAATGAATGGGTACATCCACTCATGGAACTATGAGGAAGATGGGAGGCCTCGCACTCTACTGAGAAGGGTGATCAAGTCACCAACTTCTTCAATGAAATCACTCCTCAGAAAGTTTTGTGGCCATCTGGATAGATTGGTTCTGGGTGTCTTTAACCACCTGTTATTCATCACTTTCTTTGCCTTTTCAGGGTCTTTGTCGTACTCCTTTTGGGCTTCTATGAAGTCAATCTTTATCACTTTAGTAGCAGGAGGGCACATGAAGACTTTGTCAATGAATTTGAGATCTAGCTGAATTATCACATTGCCACTGGCATCTGAGACTGATCTTGTCTCTTTATAGTATAACTGGGCGCACTAGAGAATGAACTCTGTATGATGTGCTACCACTGGGAAAGTGGCAACCGAGTGAATGTTGCTTTTAATGATCCTCCTCATTTCAGAGCTTGGGTTAGTTGCCTTTATTTGAGTCACAAACTCAGCCATATCCACGTGGCCAATTTCAGTGTCCCTGATGTCATCAACATTGGAGGTAACTGAAGTGATCAAAAAGATGCCCTGGTACTTGTACTTCATGGTCTTTGCCCTTTTGGGAGATGTTTTAGACATTAGAACTGGCTTCAATCGAATGGGTGCTAATGAGCAAGAATTCTCTAAAAGTACTGTAGTCATGACCATGCAATTAGGGAAAAGTGGGCGAGTTAGAGAATCTGCATTTTAAGTGACCATGACCAACGAAGGGCACTTAAAAGGTTTGGGTCAAAAATTGGGTCAAAAAATGAGGAAAGAAAGGAAAAGAGGAAAAAATCCTCCAAAGTTAGAAAAAAATGGAGGAGAAATGCATGGGTGGCAAAAATCACTGCCCCTGCATGAAGAAAAGAAATAGTGTAGAGGCGGTGAAATTCGTTTCCCTTGTAGGATAGGCCTATACGGGTGGCAAAATTCACTGCCCCTATAGGATCGGCCTACACGAGCAGTGAAATTCACTGCCCATGTAGATCAGAGGGGAAAGTGTAGGGGTGACAAAATTTGCCACCCCTGCACTTCTAGCCTACATCGACGACAAAATTTGCTGCCAATGCATGCTTTGGGAAAAAAGGGCGCGGGCGGTGAAAATCAATGCCCGTGCATGCAAGGACTATGTGGGTGGCAATATTCACTGCCCACATAGGTAGGGGTTGCAGCAATGGCAACCAAAAGGCATGGGCGATGAAAATTGCTGCCCATGCCTGGTCTTGCACAAAATTCACGGCAACGGTGAGGGGTGATGAAAATTGCCACCCCAGCATGGAAAGAAAATTGGGAAGGCTGATGGGGAGGACAAGGTGGCAGAGGAAAAACAAAAGCAAAAACACTCTAACAATAACAAAAACTAAAAATGAAGCTAAGAAGGAGGAAGGAAAAGAAAACAAATGCTAAAAACAAGACCTACCTGGAAAGCCACACGCGCAGTAAGCTCAAATCCACAAAAATGCACTTCAACTCATTCACTGGATCATCCAGATGCAAAGGGAAGTAGGACAGGAGGAATAATGGATAAAAATAAGGTTGAAATTAGATTATATGGGGTGAAAATCGACCCTAATAACCCACTGTGTGTGGCAATAAATGTCGTGCATGGAAATTGAGGCATGCAGGGGTGGCAAAAATCGCTGCCCTTGCATGTTGGTTGAAGCTTCGAATGTAGGGGTGGTAAAAATTGCTGCCCTTGCAGGTCAAAATGCAGGGGCGGAAAAAATTGCCACCCTTGCATCTCAAAGGTTAAAAAAATGCATTAGCGATAAATTTTGCCGCTCATGCACGAAAATAGAAGAAATAAAACACCAAGTCTAAAAGAGGTAGGTTTTGGCCCCTAGGATGCATCGAGGCCATAACGACCTTCATGTTTCAGAGAAGATGTGATAACAAGACATTATGAATTTTGAAAGGTGCAGTTGGACCAAGACGAGAATGAGAAAAACCCGTCTTGAAAACAAACTTAGAGAGATGAAAGATGAAACAGACAAGTTTCATGGGGGGTTGTTCCCAAAAATGAGCTAAGCTGATTTTGGAAACAATAATTTGGAGCTTATCAAAGGTAGACACCTGAGAATGAGAAAGGTTGAGTGGATGAGTCTATAGGAAAATGTTGTCAAATTTTTTAGGGAAAGATAGAAAAATATCATATGTGACATTGATAGTGACATTGATCACCATATAATCATGGTGTACTAATTAAAGGATAAGCTTATTTTTGATGTTATTTATATCCATGTCTATGGATATAGAGTATTGATAGGATGCTCATGTATGCAAAGGGAAATGCAACTGATCTATAAATCAATCCTAGCTCAGAAAAAAGATAAATCTTACTTACACTTCCAATTGTTGATACATTAGATATTTAGGGTCATGACCAAGATGGATCCACTATACCTATCCAAGGGATATCTTACCATAATAATATCACTAGGGAGTGTTCCAAATCCTTTAGTCAAGTAAAACTATGTAATAACCTTAACTAGGTCTTATGTTTTCATATTCACTAAAATAATAAGTAAAGTATAATTTAGTGATCACCAAAGCTTATGGCACAAAGTGGGGATAATAAACATGAAAAGTAAACATGCATAGAAGACATATACTCATGTCAATATATACAAAATCTTAATGCATGGAATATAATTTTAAATGTATATCTATCTAATCTTACAAAGGAGGAACAAAGTTAAGAATACTTACCTTGGCCAAAGTGTTTCACAAGAGGTTATTATGGTATGTAAGGATGACAAGGATAAATCAAATCTAGGCTACACAAGCTATCTATGTATACAAAAAACTTCCCCATAAGACAAGATCCATATCTCCAAAGAAAGTAGGAAACCCTAAGATATCCTTCTCAAGTAGAATGGTGGATAAGTATATGTGCAATATATATCTATTATTATTCTCTTATCTTCTTATAAATTTTAGAAATGGATGTGCATAAATAGTGGAATCCAACCCTAAACCTTGTTGAAAGTTTAGCTAACAGAGTCAGCTGAATTAAATTTATATTGTTAATTGATAAAAACAAGTATCAATTAGAATATAGATTCATCCCAATCAACTTTATATTATTAATTGATAGAAATAAGTATCAATAGAATATAGAGTCAAACCAGTCGACTTTGTATTGTAAACTATCAAAAAGGGTTTTAGGCTTAATAAGGGATAATGAGGGTATAAAATGACTAAAGGAGGGTGCAATAGAGGAGACAAGGCTTAGGGAAGTACATAAGGGAAGGTTGTGTTGATAGCAAGTAATTGGAAAAATGGTAGGAATGATACAAAGCCACAATAATCTTGTGAAGCACCAATGGTTTGACCACCCCTTTCCTGGTACACCCTTTAAGACGTGCACTCAGAGAAATTAAAACTTGATAGGTTCTTGTAAGAGAGAAAGTGTTAGTAAGTGGCAAAGTTAAAAAAAGTATTATGTGTATATAGCTCAAACTATGTTTTTATATTTAATGATGTCTTTCTTATTTAAATGATGTATATGTGGGTAAAGTAAAGTTTTTATTCCATTGTTCATATTAGTTTTTTTATTGTGTCCATGTGTCATTAGGATAATATGGAGTACGATGTAAGAAGTATCATGCACACAAAGGTAGGTATATTAAATCATTCCTAGATTCACCATTTCCAACTAACCCTAAACCCTCCCAATTACCTCTCTATATGCCTTGAGTGAGTGCATAAGGACAACTTGCATGATATGCCAACATAGGAAGATTAATGTTTGGATATGTGTAGGACTAGTGAAGGTGGATAATAATCTCCAACACTCTGTTACAAGTGTCTAATCATGAGTTTGTTTGTGGAGGAGTCATTATGTTGATAGTGTTAGAGCTTTCACAAAATATTCTTTCTTAGTGAACTTACCCTACCCCTTGGGTGGTACGGACCATTTTTTATTCTTATGGTTAGTTTCTGGTGTTTGCCAACCTATATGCTTCCAATGGCACTATCAAAATATCCCTACTATGGATGTTTGTATCAGACTTGCTTCTCAATGCTCATTGGGTGATTTATGTATATTTCAACATGGTAGAGTCCAACTAGGACAAATAAGTTCATTTCCATATGTCTTAGTGTGTAGGGGTGTGAGAAACATGGTTTTACATGCATAATAAGCTTGGTATCTTTAATCCTAATCACCATAGGAGAAGAGACTCTACTTATTATTGGTTCACTTGGTATAGCTTTATATAAGGCTAAGACAAAGTGGTTAAATAGATAGATCAAACATTCCTCATGGAGCAATACTTTTCTTCTTACCTAGCTCCAACACTTGTCTAATTTCTATTATTGATGATGTCATTCTTTTAGATCATCAACCTTTTCACCTTTTCATTGAAAGGATCACCCATCAAACTAGAGAAACCAAGATTCAGTTCTATCTCACCACTTCTCATCTTAAGCATGAGATAACTCTAGGCCATATCAAGCAAATATGAAACTTTTTGCCTGTGCCCTCAAGAGACACATGATGGATTGATTTTTGGGTTGATTTTATTATTCAAACTACCATATTTTTACATATGGATGGTAATCAAGCAACTCTTTTTATATAGTGTGCTCACAAAGAGTCGTACCATGAATTCCATAGAATTTAAAAATAACTTGATAGCTCACCACTAAATTTTCACTTACAAACTCAAGATACTCAATGGAGACACAAAATCAAAATTGAAGAAGCTTACAAGGCCCAAGGAGTGCATCCTAGAGCTATAATGCATTGGTTGAGAATGGGGGATAGATTTACATAGAATTACTTGCCCTTATCTACTCTAAAAGAGTTGCAGATCCAATTAAATTCATTCAAGATTTTAATTCTAGGATCACCAAACTCTTAGACATCATGAAAGTTTTTATGGATCACTATCAAGGGGTGGTAGTGGCTCAACCTTCTTCCCTATCCCATGAAGGAAAAATCCTACAATGTCTCCAAGTTGTCCCCTACAAGCTATCTAAACCATAGAGAGTTTCCTGTCATAGATCGCTTACTCTGAATGATCTCATGGAAATGGCCATGGAAATGGCTTATGACAATTCCCCTGGTATTGAAGGTTTCCCATGTGAGTTGTATTAGGTCATATGTGACATTGTTGGTCCAAATCTTCAAAAAGTCTATTATGAATCTATTTTTTCCAACTCTATGGCAACCTTCATCAATCAAGGTAATATAAAATTCATCTTAAAGGTTGGAGATCCTAAGCTTATTATGATTGGAATCCAATAACCCTTTTGAATGTCTCCTATAAAATCATTTCTAAAACCCTTATCCTCAATTTAAGACATCTTCATGCCCTCATTATTAAAAGTGAGAAACATGGTTCATCCAACACAAGTGTATTTTAAACAATATTGTTATATTTTGGGAGGGTATGGAGTGGGCTTAAATCTCTGGTAAATAATCCTTATTTGTGAAGATTGATTTTGCGAAACCTTACAATATGATCAAATGGCCATTCATAATTGCTATGATTCAATATTTGGGTCTGGCCCTTGGTTTGTTCATATTGTTAATATCTTGTTTCAAGCCTCAAAGGCTCAATGTTAGAGGATTTTGGAGCATTGATTCTTTCTCCACTGAGTAGAGGATCTTAATGCAAGATTAATATTGTTATATGTTATTCATATGGATTGAAGATTCATTTGTTTTCTTGCACCAAGATCCTTTATTAAATGGAGAATGACTCAATACTATAGGCAATCTCTCTCCCCTAAACATCCTTAGTTGAAAGGATATCAATGGAAAGGGTCCTTCCAAGTGTGAAATTTAAATTTTTGGGCATTCCCTTTGATTTTTAGGCCTCCCCTTATAAGATTTGGCCATATGTTGTTTATAGGGTTGAAAAAATATTGTCTTTTGGATCACTAAGCCTTTTTCTCTAGCAAGTAAGTTCCAAGTTTTCTCCAAAGTGTTGCCTACTACCCACATGTACTATTCTTCTTTTTGAACTCCTTCTAAAGTTATCTATGTTATGTTGGAGAATTTTTTTAGAGAATTTATTTGGTCTAATTTATAAGGCCATAAGGTTTTCCAAAGGGTCTCTTGGGATATATGTTGTAGGCCTATAGAATTTGGGGCCTTTGGGTCATTGACATTAGACTCTAAGGTTATGATATAAGTGTTAAATGGATCATTAGATCCCTAGAAGGAAATGAATCTTGTAATTTTTTTTTAAAGGACTAAATTACCTAAGGAACCCCTCTTGCTATGAAGGTATGGAAGGGTCTTTATTTGTATAATATTATTATTTAACTGTGCTTGTTCAAATTGGTGGAACCTTTGTGGTTAATATCCTATTGAAAGCCTAGGAATTTCTCAAACCTAACCTCATCTGGTTTGGGGGTGGTTTAAAAAATGGTCTTTCTATTAAGTCTTACTCCCTTTGGCAGTCTCCCATCCTTAATTTTTATAACTTCCTATTTTCCATGGTTCCCTAAATTAGGAGCCTTGGACTATTTTAAAAAGGAATCAAGACTATCAATGACATTTTTTGCAAGGTTTCTCGATGGTTTCTCTTGTGGGATATGCTTAGAATTAAATTCCAGCTCAAAGCTAAGGATTCAGATTTTCTTCATGAAATTCAAAACTCCATACCTTATGTTTGTCTCCAAAAGATCAAATTTATTCAAGAGTCCATGCTAGAAAGATTGGCATTGGCCTAAAACTATTCCTTTCTTTTGATACAAACTCTAGATTAGGTGTCATCTTATTTTCCCTCAACATATACAAATTGAAAACCTCAACCATCGATGGAAGCTAAGGTCTTTGGATGCAATTTAGCCTAGAGGGCTTTCCAAAAATCCAACATTGAGCCTAAAAAATATCATTTATCTAATGCATCCTCTACTGGGGCCTTCCAATTAGAGATCGACTCAAGCACAAGGGGGTCTTAAATCCCAATTTCCCCAACTTTTCATCAAGCTGAGATCTTGAAACACCTTTTCCAACTCTACCCCCATGCTTAGTCATCTTGAAAAAAGATCCATACCCTTTTCAACCCTTTCTTACAAAATTATTTACTTGGAAAATGGTTCTTCTTAAGGACTTGACCATGTTACCTATAAGATATATCATTTTTTTGGCATATCTTTCATGTTGATATTCTTTTTCATATATGGAAAGCCAAGAATTAAGATAATTTTAATAAGAAAGCTTTGGAAAGAGATTTTTTGGTGACTAAAAAATTTATTGTCATCTTTAATGTTTTGCTTCATATTCAAGTTGAGATGTAAAAATTATGCCTAGAGGTGGAGAACATTCAAACCCTTTCAAACCACTAAGAAAGTGCTTCATGTGTTATCAGCCATGTGCCCCTATATCATCCATGTCGTTGGTCTCCCTCTTAGGGTCAAATCCAATGTTTTCAGTGTCACCATTCTATGAGTATGTGCAGCTCTTCTCACTATTCCCAACAACCTTAACCTCCCCATGGGGCTAGTGTGCTTGATTGGTTTGGACACAATGGTGGAAATAGCTAGGTTGTTCTTCCCCAGGACAAGTTTCCTTGCCTAGATCATGCCATTTCCCCCTCTTAGTTAGCTGAGGATTTTAAATAAAAGTAAAAAACTGATAGGTAGGAACTTGTACCTAATACATTAGATCCTCTAGGCACCATAGGGATGGGGGATGAGCTTGAGAGTCCCCCTCCCCCAGCTCCTTTGGACACCACGTTTATTGTTACTACCCAATGGCCTTGGTCTTAGTGTTTTTCAATTCTAGTTTTTATCATTTTTTAAATTATTAAAGTACACTTATTGTGACGTTTATTATTGTACAACATTAAGTTTGACAATATGATATAATTGATCTCTTGTTGCTTCTTTTAGTTTGATTTTTTCGCATTTTAGGGTGTGACATCTTCCACTTATTTTTTTGTATGATCAACAATGCACTATATTATTCTTATTAATAAAAGTGTGCTTTTTAATTTTAAAAAAAACTACTTATTTTAGATCATCTCTATCAACTATCTAAATCACTCCCTTACCTTCGTACATGTTTAAAACACTCTTAACGTTTACATTCATTTTGATAAATTCTTAATTTTCGATCAAAATCATTATCATTATTAAACCCTATATATTTTCCTTACCAATTAATTTAAAAATACTAAATTATTATTATATTACACATATTTTAATGCTTGATAAAAAATAATTAGGTTACTTGTGTTGCTTTTAATTGTAATTTAATCATTCATATTACTTAAGGTGCCAAAATAACAAGCTTATATAAGTTGATATATAACCAATTAAGTTAGTGATAAGTAGATAAGGATTCCCTTTCCCATGAATTCTACAATCATTAAAAATCTATAAGTATTGACATATAAACTAATTAGAAAAAATATACTCATTGTTTTTTGTTTTCATTTGTCAACCCATTGTTTTCATATGCTCCGAAAGAAAAACAAATGAGACTATGTGCATCCCCTTTAATCATTATCAAGAATAGTACAAAAATGTAATCATTAATTTATTTAATGAAAAGCCTCAAAAACGATAAAAAAAATAGAATAAAAATGTAATCATTAATTTATTTAATCAAAAGCCTCATAAACCATAAAGAATAGTAGTGCATATGCCATCATGAAGTTTTTAAACCTCGTGCATGATTTGCATTGACTTAAATCCATTAAAAAGAGTAGCTAACAAATCCCCTACAACCCCTCTCACAATGTTCTCGTGACCTTTATTTTTTAATATTTTATGAGTATTACCACATTTTTTTTAATATGTTATGATTTAAATGGGGTGTTAATCGATTATTTAATCAATTTATGTGGTTTGAATTTTTTTTTTTTCATTTTTTATATTAATTTTGAGTTTATTTTTAAATTTCTCTTACTTTTATTTAGATTGTTTGTATGATCTTAACACATATCAAGAGTATTTGTGTAGTCTTAACACTTTGTTTTGTTTTTTCTTGTTGATGAAATATATTTATTCTCATCTTTTTATTTTTTTAATTTCTTTTAATTGAAAGTTAGCATGTGTATAAATATTGAATCCATAAATAAATAGTGTTGTAGTGCATTTGTGAATCAAAGATGATTAAGTGCAATTAAATTTAAGCATTTATAATTTTTGAGCTATCATTTTATTGTGGAACATTTTTGACATACGTGCTAAAGTCATTTATATAATATAATTCATTTTTATCATTTGTATTTTAATTTGATAGTTTTGACTATTATAAAGTCAATTAATACACACTACCTACCCAAACCTTAATGAAAATGTCTAATTTATTTTTCTTGGCATTGTAATTCAATCAAATGTATCTCATTATATGGATGTGAAAGTCTCATTGCATAAAAGCAACATAGTAAAAACATGTGAACATACCCAAAAAATCATATTTCATACGACAATCATATATATGAGCATGTGCATGGTCTTAATATAGATATTGTCTCCAAGTACACAATTTTAGATTTAAATTGTAGTGACAAATTTACAATAATGCATGAAAAAGATAACAACTTTTTATTTACCCTTTTTCATTAAATGTTGGATTGAATATTAAAATAGTCATTATTATTTTATTTGTACATGTTATGTGATGATTAATTAGATGTTGTTAATTTATTATACCATATTTTGGTAGACCCCAACTATTTTTAACCTTTTAGAAATTTATTTTTTTTATTGAATTCTATACCACTATAGTTTAATTTTTGTGCATGATCCTAGATCTAAATGTTTTACTTTATTTCTCAATTGTACTTGATCCCAAACCTTAAATCTTTTCCAATTTCAAAAAATATTTCAAACTTTAGTTTATGTGATTGGTATATATTTTTTATATTTAATTTTATTTTATGTCATCATTTTTTTTTAAAAATCTATAATTCTAAGTTAAAAAACATTAACTTTAATTAAAAAAAAGTTCTTTTTTCCAAATTTATTTGGTTAAGTTAGGTTTTAAAAAGAAAATGGAATCTAAATCTATAAATAAAATCATTACAAAAATATTGTGCTTCATTCTTTGAAATTGGGTATGCATGTGCAAGATGTTTTTACTCTTATTTGAATATGAAATACAATGAGGTAGATTTGAAGGATAATAATGTTCCTTTGAATAATGAAATGTTTTATTTTGATGTAAGTGTTGTAACAGAAAATGCACAATATGATATTAAATTAAAAAAATTATATTAAATTAATATAAATATGTGTATAAGATAAAATAAATATAATGATGTAATAAAATCAAATAATTGATGAGATATAAGTGAGTTGGTAAAGTGATTTGGTTGTTTCAAGCACTACCCAGGTTCAAATCTCAATATAATATCAGAGATTAGATGTGGTTGATCATTGGTATTCTTAAGTTGATTGTAGTTGATTGTTGGTATTTTTAGATCGATTGTGGTCAATCATTAGTATTCTTAGGCTAGTTGTAGTCGTTTTTGGTATTCTCGAGCTAGTTTTGGCCATTCGTTGGTATTCTCAAGTCAATTATGGTCGGTGTTGGTATTTTGGTCCAGTTGTAGCCATTGTTATTAAATATGGTACATGTGATAGATGATCACTAGGGGATCTGGTCCCCCGATTATATCCCAGACTGGTTAGAGATCTGGTCAAAAATGAATACCTATTAAAAATAATAAAATCAAATTTGAAATATACAATAACATAAAATTGAAATGATTGGAATCGACAAATATAGTTCATTGAACTAGTACTTGTATTATGACCTACATGTGTATATTTTAAGGCTTAAAATGACTATAAATATATATTTATAAAACAATTTCAAGTTTTTGTTCATTTGCTTGAGTTGATAAAAATATCTATCATTTTATAAAAATCATTAGATATTTCTCAAAATCATTTATCCTTTGTCCATAGCATAATTAACATAAAAAGTGGAGGTTACCTTTATTTATAAAACATTTTTTAATTTTTTTTCATCTAGATTCAAGATGATACAAAACATCTCTCATTTCTCATAATTCATTATAAATCTCCTTTGATTTCTATTTTGTGTTATATTAGTGTCATATCCTTGTAAAATTCCATGTGTGCCTTTATCTATATCTTCTAAATAGAAACCTTTCTTATTTTCTTGAATTGATGCATAGATCTTCTAGAATTGATTTGCTCTACTTTAAACCCTAATGCACTATATAAAGACATTTTAAGAGCATAAAAATGGGGGTATTTGTGAAGAGTATTTTTTAGTTAAACCCATGTTCGATGACAAGTTGGTAGTCAACACTCATACAAGTTAATGAGAAATTTGGTGTGTATGAAGATCACAACCCTTATCCATATGCATGAAATATAAGCAAGTAGTATGTTTTATATGCTCTTTATCTATTTTAATTGTATATCTCTCTTATAAAAATGAACTCATTAGCATATTTATTTATAGGAAATATTTTAAATTAAATTATATATTAATCACATCATGTCAACTTCTATAAGGTAAAGATCTTCTAATAATGGGAAATTGGGAATGCATGGGCACATGACTTGGGATGGGGGATAAAACATAAGATAATATAAGAATGAGATAGTACTTTTAAATTAAGATAGTGTGAACCAAATGATGTATAATGAAAGGAGGATTTACACAATACAAATTGGAAAAGGGGCCTAGAATACTAAATTTAACCAAAATATGCAACATGATCTCAAACATGTTAATTAATGTAGTTCAATGCTAAATAATATCATTGGACTATTTTTAGGTGTCTACATAATGCCCCATTTTAATTAGTATTTGTGTAAATATATTAAATTAAAACAAACAAGTGAATCTAGAAGGGTTCAATGAAGAATTTATGGCAAAATCCTATAAGTTATGATTGAAGCTAATAGCTGATATGATAATAGGCTGAATTTAAAATGAATGAGATGTTACCTTATAATAGAATCCATTTTTTGCAACCCAAAAATATAAAAATCCTATCTCCTTAATATCTACATGAATGGCTTGTCTACCATTGGGGTCCATGAGTAATCAAGCATGCTCTTGTTTCTCATACTCAAATATCTAGTGTACTCATATGCAAATAGAAACATTTGAAAGCATATCAATGTATACATAAATCAACTCTAAAGTAACTAATGAAATAAATAAATAAAATGAATAAGAAAAAATACACCTATTAGTATGTAAACTATGCTTCTATCTTTGAAAAATAATGAATGTTCATGACACACTACCATGGAAGAAACATATGTAACGTGCACCATATTCATCCTACCATGGGGTGAAATATTTGAAACATGGGTCCTATTGACCCTTCCATGGGGAAAAACATCTAAAATATGGGTCATATTGATCCTTCCATGGGGAAGACTAGGTGTTTCCCAACTGAATAAGATAACCTCATGTAACTTTACAATGTCTTATGCATCATGTAATCAAAAATAGAATACACTAACTATATCCTCCCCTTTTGATATAAGGAATGTATGTGCAATATGATTACACATAATATGTTTAAAATATAAAAATGTACAAGTTTTAATAATTTACAGAGTGCATTTGTAACTCATTCAAAAATAATTATATAAATATGTCACCACTAAATATCAATGATAATATGTAACATAATACTAATATGCCAAAGAAGAAGAAATATAAGAAAAGAGAGGATATTAAATTCATAGATAGTTATAGGATAGATTATATACCTTAAGGTAACCACCCACATGTATGCAATAGATAAACAATAATAAATCAAACAAAAGCTTCAAAAAGATAACACATGGATTTATCTAGGTATCATTACTACCTCTTTATATTAAACCCCCATGACAAAATGTCACTATTACAACAATATCTATCATCTATTGAAGTTACCTTACCCACTATCCATTTATACTCTTATATAGATAATCAAGAGGCTAGGGTCAAGTTCGAAGAATAAATTACTTGAATAATAAGTCTTCTTTAAAGAAGTGTTTTTCTTATTAATAGCTGAAATAAATTAATTGAATTATATAATTGATACTTTTCTCTATTATTTAGATATGGATTAGTGTGCATTAACTAGTTCCTAACCATATTTACAATTTATATTATAAGTGCATATTAAACCATACAAAATTATGTGCATTCAAATATACTAACTTCCCCCTTAAGGTGTATATTGATTAAGGAAAGGATGGAAGAATCATTAATCTATCCATTCTTGATGAAACCTTCCATCACTCCCAAAATTTGCCTATGCAAAATAAATTTGGCCTCAATTAAGGGATTTTTAAAGATGTATACAACCAAATCATATGTCCATAGATACTTTATATCAACAACCTTATTCTTTTCAGTTGTTGGATATAATGTTTATGAATCTCAATATGTTTTTTGCATTGGTGCTCCACTGGGTTGCTAGAGATATGGATAACACTTTGATTATCACACCAAATCATTATAGGTTTGGGTTTGTAGAAATACAAACTCACAAGTCATGCATGGAATCCAAACTAACTCACAACTAGCAGTGACAACTTCATTATAATAATATTTCATAGTAGAAAAATAAATAGTATTTTATTTCTCATAAGACTAAGTCATGATACCTACCCCAAGATGATATATTTATCCTATGGTTGACTATTAGATTAATATATGTGTTCTCTTTTTAAGATTTCATTTGTTTTAACATTGTTTATTTATTGCATGCATGTGGGGTTTTTTTTTAAGGTATTACAATTATCTTATAACCCATCCAAGAATTTAATATGGTAGTTGTTAGTGTATTTTATTACTCATACATTTTCTATAGTTTAAGATGCTCTATAAATATTAATTGTAAAAATGAATAGGGACTAATTGATGCATACTTATTGATATATTATTAATAGAGAAGAGTATCAACTAAGTAATTGAATTAACTGACTTTGGTTATTAATAGGAAAAATAAAAATTTAATAAGACTCATTAGGACAAGTTCTTTAAAGAAGACATTTAATAAAAGCAATATAATCTCCAATTTGACCTTAGCCTCATTATCTATATGAATGCATATATGGATAGTAGGTAAGGTAAATTCTATGGATGAGAGTTAATTTTTTAATATTAACATTATATCGAAGGTTTTTTATATAAAAAGGTAGTAATGCTTTCTAGATAAATATGTATGTTATATTTTTTAAGATTTCATTTAATTTATCATTTTTAATCTACTACATATATGTGCCTATTTTTATTATGGTATTTTAGCTATCCTATAACATATTCAAAAATTTAATAACCTAGATGAAATTGTATGCCCCAATATGGAAAATATATAACAATGCAGGCACATGCAATAGTATTCCCCAATATGAATATGATGTATGAAATGTTTCAATATCCTAACTAATGTAAAAATGTATAATCTATACACACATGGGCATTTCATGCCCTCAATGAGTAATGCATAAGTGATAAATAAAATAAATAATATGCTCATGTATAGGTAATTGATACAAATGCACTAGAATGATTCTATTTGTGTGGGAGATATATAATCAATTAAATACCTATTATAAGACTTCTCACTATATAAAATATATAATTGATAAAATACATGAGTAATTTGTGATTATCCTACCCCTTGTTTGTAAATATATGATCCATCTAGGGGAAAACATAAGGGTGCTTCCCCCAAGAAAAGTAAGATATGGATTGTGGAAACATAAGAAAGGATATAAAACACTTGCATGATATGGATCACGGTGAATAAGATATTTGGGGTTATGTGGAGATGAAATAAACAAAGTAAAAAAAAAATCCATGTAAAAAGAATTAAGTGAACAAAATATCAATAAAATAAAATCCCAGTAGTAATAATAAATAAATAAATAAATCCAAGTGGAAAATGAAATCTATGAAAATACATTAAATATAATAAATATGATTGGTCAAGATAATATAAGTCAAATTAATGTGATAAAAAATGCAAATAAAATTCCATCACAATTCCCTGTCTAACTACAAAATATCAAGTGAATCATTTTGTTGTATGTAAGTTTCTAATAGTGTTAAAGTAAAAAGCATGTTAGCAAAGCCAGCCAATGATAATATCAATTAATGAGGATTCATCATAGGATTTGAATTTGAAATCATATGATTTTATATGATCATAACCAAGAAGTGAACCTAGTAACTATGATCAAAATTAGTGTCTTGGATGCATCCTTATGTAACACATGAATGTAATTTTACTTAGTGTCATACTATGTAATGATTGTTTATTTACCATAATTGGGATTTGTATTTGATCTCGATGCAAATTTTTTTTAATCAAATGAAGAATCATAAAATTGTTCTTTTTTTATTAAATATTACATAAAATGTGAATAAAAAATGGTGTGATGATAGATAATAGTGCATGTTTATTCTCTGCAAAAGTGAGTTTATTTATTTATCTTTGTATTTCATGAAGATGACCTTGCATTTAAAAAATTTCTTATCAAAGGATATGATGGTATAGAAAAATATAATGTAGATTGCATAATTTTCCCTATTCAAGTGGGTTTGAAGAAATTTCAAATTTTATTTCACATAATTGTTAGTAATGGAACTTACAAGTTGTTGTTGGGAAGACCTTGAATACATCAAATGAAATCAAAAGCCTAAATTGTGTATCAATGTATGAAATTTTAAGATGAAGGAAAAGTGTTAACTATTCAAAGAGACAATAAATTCATAAAATAAAAGGTAAAACAAAAATATTTTGAAAATTTTGAACAAGTTCCTTTACAATTAAAAGTGATTGAAATTCCAAGGGTTGAAAATGTAAGATTTATATTCTAGACAAGAAATAATACAATGAAAGTTTGTAGTACTATCCCAAAGAGAATAAATATTTTTAAAATAATAAAAATACATATTATAGTTTAATGTAAATTAAATATTTTATGGGATGCTAAAGGTAGGGATGAAACTACCACTCAGTAGTATGACAATCACCCCCTTATCTATGTTTTTTATCAATAGTGGAAATTGTACAACCAATGGAGTTGTTCACCCTTTCAACCTTCAGTACTAGATCAGTCTAAGGTGGAAACCTCATGATTAATACTTCCTACCCATAATGTGGGAGACCCTCTTAATGATGAGAGCCTAAAAAAGCTACATGAAATAAAGGAAGATTTCTATAGACACCTTTGATACATTAGCATTCATGGAGACAATTGATATTATCATAGAAGATGTTGATGATTGGCATATAAAGATAGATCCAACATCTGTTCTTGTTCAATTTAATCTATCTTCATAGGATTTAACCTTCTTTACATTCACATTATTTAAGGTTAAGTCTACATAAAGATTCTCAAGTAGACTACCATCACTCAGATCAGGATTATCATTCGCATCGTGAGACATCATCCCATCTTCCAAATTATTCCTTAAAGGTTTCATATAACCATGTTCATTTTTATCGCCACTTGAGATGTGATAATCATTGGGATGCTTACTATGTTTATCAATATTATTGATATGATCCTTCTTCTCCTTGACATCCCTCACCTATTCAGCATCATGAGGACCCTCTTCACTATGTTAATATCTGAGGTCATTCACCATCCTTTATTTAGATGAAATATTTCCTTTTATTAGTTTCCACTTCAAAACCTAACTCTAGGTTTCTATCAATAGGCCTAAGGACCTCTAGGCCCCTATTATCATATGAAATATGTAGATCCTCATGAACCCCATCCATATGGTCTTCATCTCCATTCCATTATCTATACTTAAAAATAACTTCATAGGAACCCTCTAGCCCTAGACATATGATCTATTCCCATTCCTACTCCTCTACTCAAACCACCTAAGTTCATCAAAAACTAAGAAGTTAGTCCTTCAGAGCATATCACAACATTTATGATAGCATGTATGGATTGGAAATGTGATAATGATATTATTTTTAAGTTGTTGACTCGTACCCTTTAGGCCTAGGCCTTGGATTTTTTATAGAATATGCCACCATATTACCTCTGTAGCTTTAATCTTATCTTGGAAATTTTCTTCAAATTATTTAATATTTCTCAACCTTTTTGACCTTAAAATCTAGTCATTCACCTCTATGACATAATCTAAGGGTGAGTGAAACTTTTACTTTGTCCATAGATGACACTCAATTATCCATGATTGTAAGATAAGGTTCATGGATGATTAGATTTTGATATGTTCACCCAAAAATTGAGGCATGATACTCACATAGAGGTGCTCAAACATGAACCCACCTCCTATTGATATGTTATTATCAAGTGTTTGAAGATATAAGCTTTTAAGATTTGGGACAACATCTAGCCACTTCATAGAAAAATATTTGTCATTTTTTCATGATCATAATGGTAATGTGACTAGTTATGGTGCCACTAAAAAACCATCAAATAATAAGGACATTAAGGATAGACAAGAGGTCAATTACCTAAGTAGGAAGGATTATGAAAATGGAAAAGGGAAGAAGAGGATCATATATTTGTATTAGCCTACCAAGTAATACAATAATAATGAGATGAGGGAACTGTTTCTATTCAAATTTTTGCTTTCAATTTCAAAAGAGAGAAACTTAAGAAGGAATGGTCAAGGCTTGATGTACCTGGATAAAGTTTGTGCACCGTAATCCAGATGCTGTGAGTACTCCTCTTTGGCTGTGGAGGAATGACACCTGCAAAGAAAAGAAGCTTGGATAAAAGAAGGCGTTAAATGGATAGATGGTGGATTGTCAAGCAAAAGCTTGATCCCAGAAGTATGAAAACTTCCTTAAGGGATATAAACCCACTAGTCAATGGAAAGAAATGTCTGATAAATAGCTGAATGACGATGAACTGAAATGATAAAGAAATGGAATGAAAAAGGGAAGCAAAGACTTACTTGAAAGAAGCTATCGAACTGGTCACAGTCACCGGCGTTAGTTGGTTAAGGTGCCGACGTTGGTTAATCTGCCGATGTCGGTTGGGGTAGTGACCGGCGTCAGTCAGGGTAGAGGTCTTTGGACGAGGTCTAGTTAAGTCTGTGGTCCATGGACAGAGTTTGGTCAGGGTCTGGGTTTATTTGAGTGGTCTGTGGACAGAGTCTGATCAGGGTTTTGGTCTGTGGACAAAGTTTTGGACTTGGTTGAATGGTCTGGGGTATGGGTCTGAGAGTCTGGTTGAATGGGCAGAGTGTATGATCCGATAGAGGACAGAGGAAACAGGGAGGTGGATAAGTCAAGATTCGGGTCTGGCTTGGTTAACAGTCTGGTCTAGAGAGATATTGTTTGAAAGTAATGACTAAAAAGAGAATAAAAACACAGATAATATACTTACTTGTGCCTTTTGGAAGGTGTGTTACTGATGATTCCCGTACCTGCTGTTGATGTAGCGTGTGTGGAGAACCTATTGTTGATGGAGAACCTGAAGCTGTTGCTACACCTGAGGGAGAGAGTGAGGGGCTTGATTGAGAGATTTTGCAGATTGACGGATGGTCGAAGATTGAAGGATTCATGATTCGCTTCCAGAAGTTAGCTGATTTCTGATTGGGATCCCCAAAGAGTCAAAAAAGTTGGTTAAGTATAACCGACGTTGGCGATTCCGCCGGCGTCGGCCGACACTTGACTGACGTCGGTGGGGTTAGAACGGTCAAAAAGAGCCACTAAGCCCATTTTTCATTTGCCAAGTGCACTATCCATTGGAGAATGTCGAGGATTGGGCTAAATACGCATGAGAGTTTGTTAGGCAGTTAAAGAGAAGTAGGAATAGGTCTTGGGTGAGTCATAGGATGAGAATTAGTCCAAGGCGAGGTGTCCTAGGCGAGGTGTCATGGGTGATGTGTCCAAGGAGGGGGTGTTAATTCAAAATAAGTCAATTATTTTAAATTAGTAATTGTTAGGAATGGGTTAGGAATGGACTAAGGGGGAAAGTGACCAAGGGTTAGACACTATTTAGGTGTCTACATTTGCCCCTTTTTGTCTTGTTGGTTGCTCAAAGTGAACTGCAAGACAAAAATAGGAGTCAGTTGCCCCAGGCATGGGATAAGGTTGATTTCACCTTGTTGGTTATTCAAGTGAACTGCAAGACAAAAATAGGCAAGAGTTGGTTGCCCCGATTATGGATGAGGTATCCCCCCTCTCAAAGCAAGAGTCGAGAAAAGGGAACCTGGAATCGGGTGCTAATTTGACAGAAAGTAGATGAAAAGGGGACAAGATAGAGTGAGAACACTACAAAAGTTGTGATTGCACATACACCACTTCACGAGGATGATTAGGTCAAATTGTCGCAGGTCAAAGGTCGAGGAGTGCCAAAATTGAAATAACTAGGCCCCAGCATTAGTCATAGCTGATCAGGTTATTCAATCTAAGCTGAAGCTCCAATGGTCATCGTTTAGCAGGTATCCCAGGCTTAGGAAGTGCTCCTGAAAACATGAAAAAGTCACAAGTAGTGCGGATCAATTAGCTTGCGATCCTATACTTGTGAAGGTCAAAAGTGTGTGCACAATTTTGCTAACCAATCATGAGGTAGCATACAGGCAAAAGCAACCAAGGCAAACACTTTGGAAGTGGTCACGGTTTTAGGAGATGGGCATGATATCCAATGTCTGGTGGTCGATGGATGGATGCAAAAGTGATCCAAGTGTGCCCCAAGGGGCCAAAATGACATTGTCTGGAGGACTAATGAATTGGGGGCATGATTTTGGTCATTATGAAGAGGGATGAAGTTTTAAGGCCACCGATGTCGGTTATATAACCGATGTTGGTGGCCAAAAGAGGCTGATGTCGATGGAAATTGGTCAACATCGGTGGCTTAAGGCACGATTATGCCGACGTCAGCGGTCTGCCAAATCCGACAAAACCGGATTGGCGGCCCACCAAAAGTCATTTGCTATTTGTCCAAGTGAAAAAGTGAGCTCTAGAGTTTAGTGTTTGAAAGTGACTCCAAGTTGACCGAGGAGAGGTGCGAGGTGTCAGATAGGCATTGGTGAAGAGAAGGATCGAGTTGGTGATTGATTAGAGGCTACAGAGGCATTTGTGGGCCCAAGGGAGTGTGAGAGCAGAGAAACACAATGGAGATGGCAGAGGGGAGTAGAGGACCCACGGGAGGTCCACCACTAGCGGCACCCATCGTGCCACCACGTCGGTGATGTTGGGACAAGGTAGGAGGGTCTTTGAACCCTATTTGATTCATTTTGGTTTTGAATTTAGTTTTTGAATTTTTTGTTGTTTTAGGTTGAAATCGAGGGGGAGGGTAGGTAGGAAGGTGGGTGGGTTATCTAGGATAGCTTAGGAGTCTTTTTAGAGGGTTTTGGGGGGGTTTAGAGGTTAAAATGGGGAAGCCCTAATTTTTAGGGCTCACCCCGTTCAGCCCTAGGGCCGAACCAGTCGTCGACGTCAGCATGTTTGCCAATGTCGACCGACCAGCGACTGGCATCGACCGCTAACCTGCCAACATCGATCACTAGGTGATCGATGTCGATCAGGTGAGTGCCATCACCGACATGATAACCGATGTCGGTGGCTACTTGGTCAGAAAGAGTGCTAAAAAATAGTCAAGTCGAAAGGTCGAAGCTACGCCAAGGGCTTCTCGGGTGTCAGGGTAGGCATAAATGGTCAGCGTGGTTGGTAAAATAGGAAGAGTAGGAACAATTTTAACATGAAATTGACTGTGGATGGATGGATGCAGGCGAGGCAGACTCTGATGCTGTGGGATCGCCTCCCGACCTTGCTAATGTAGATGCACAGAGGCATGTCAGTCAAGGAGTGGGCGCAGATGAGTGCAGTCAGGTTAGGCAGGTTGAGACGCTAATACAGAGTGGCGAGGGATGTGAGCCTCATGGTAGCATTGATCGAGTGGTGGGACCATGCCACCAACACCTTCCACCTGCCTACAGGTGAGATGACGGTCACGGTCGAAGACATGTATGAAATTTTGTGGCTGTCGGTACATAAAGCTGATATCTATGCGTGATCGAGAGAGGCACACGACATTCACATGGTCACACTATTTGGGGAGCACGTCACAGAGATGAGCTACCATTCAGCCAATTTTGCATATGAGCCTTTGTACGTGGCGGATGAGGATGCACATCGACTAGCAATTCTGATGATGATCAGCATCACAGTGTATGCGTTGCCAAATGCGGAGGGAGGCAGGTTCTCGGTGGCCATGACTGGGGTTTTGATGGACATGCTAGAGCAACAGACCGTGTTCGCTTGGGTGCCCATCTTTTTGGCCCAGGTATACAGAGAGTTATGAGGCATCAGTTGACGATGACGGTACAGCTTGTGTGTAGGCCACCTTCTGCACTGTTGGGCATACAAGTACATTATGGTTACTCGACCTCTCAGCCTCCCAATGGCGATCCAGGCCGAGTTTAGGGTCAGGTTCAGGTGATGGCACGAGATGATGGCATAGACGTGGGTGGACGGAGTGGTCAGGGATATTGATCACTACCGAGGCGTACTGGAGGCCCTGATTCCAGCAGATATAGTCTAGAGACCATACTTGGTGTATCCAGCATTCTGAGACCAGGGCGAGTAGATGGTCGGGACTCAGAGCATGCAATGGGTCCGAGGCAGACGAGCTGGCAAGCTCGAGAGGATCCCAGTAGAGAGAGTGCAGTGCCAATACAGGCTGCTATAGGATGTACCTCTCGTGTTCTCATAGTACAGGTGGGATGACATAGAGGTGCTACTCCCATTGCCAGAGGAGACAGAGGAGCCCAATTTTGAGGAGTTGCCGACAGGACCTGGGATAGCAGACCCAGGATGTACAGAGGCCTACACGGCATGGTGGGCAGGGTAGTACAGAGGCATATAGGTGGGTCCCCAACCAGATTTTTAGGCTATTACCAGGAAGCGGGATACAGCCCACGAGGAGAGGGACGCTGCGTGGCAGGAGAGAGACGCAACTCAGGCCCAAGTCTCAGTTTTGCAGGGACAGCTGGCAGGGGTGATAGGGCAGCTGGCAGAGATGACAAGTTGGGTGGTAGTGCTGACAGGGTAGGTCACTCTACTACAGGGACAGCTGGCGGCAGCCCAGGCACAGGCAGTGGCAGGTTAGAGTTTTGGAGGGTAGGGCCCATGGCAGCAGCCATCTCAGCAGTTGGCATTTTCACAGGGGGCAGGACTGTCAGCATCAGTGCACCTAGGCCAGCCATAGCCACAGGGGTCAAGACAGGGCACAGCAGCAGGGCAGATGGGTTCACCGCAGACTGTATCTCTAGTGAGATACAGTGATGCACTAGACGAGATCGTGTATTATGAGAGGGCCATCAGGGGGTTCCCTCAGATACAATGATACTCAGAGATGCGGGTAGAGCAGAGCTGATAGAGATCGATGTCGTGAGTGATGGCTTCAAGGTCTCATAGATGGTAGAGATCAGAGGGGGGAGAGGATACAGCCTCTTCTCGGCCACCACCACCACCACCATAGCCACAGCCTTGAGGGCAGCCCTAGAGATGTTTTTTATTTTTTTGATGTATATACCAGCCTGCGAGCTGAAGATGAGAGATATATGATGAGAGAGAGAGACAGACACAGATTGTGTCTTATTGTATAAAACTATTTTTGATATATATATATGATGAGCATTTTTGATTTAGTGACATGTGTAATAAGAAAATGAATGGATGTGTTTTGATGTTTATGACATTTTGATGTGATGCATGTGTTGATATTATGTGTTATGCATATGATGCTATGATGAGAATGAATGTGATGATGAATATGTTTATGAAATGGTTATATGATGATGCCTTTAGATTAGATGATGATAGATGTGATATTTAATGTTTAACTTGTGGATTATATGATGTGAATGTTTAATGAGTTATGATGGATGAAATTTATGACTAATGACTTATGTTGTTATAATGAAAATGAGAGTATACTAATGATTATGTGAATATGTTATTGACTGTGTTGTGATTGACAGGTGACGAGAGAAGGAGATGGAAGAAAGTGAAGAGAAGAATGGCCGAGCTAACCCCAGAAGACCCCATGTCAACTGAGTGCTGCCTACATAGCCCATGTCATTAGGTCCTTAGGCCAATGTAGTTCTCCCAAGAAGGGAGGAAAAAGATCGAAGTGGTTGATTATTGGTCTAGTCATGAGAATGGTCTAGCACGTTCATATGTCTGAGAGAACATGCTTGAAATGACAAGGAGGAGATGATGCTACAACATTTTCTAGATGGTGTGAGCTGTAACATTGGTCGGGATTTTTCATCCCTAGCAACTATCCATATTCATGATGGATGTTTGCTAAGAATGAATTGAGGTCTATTTATGTTTCAGCAAGTATTGGTTTATGCTTAACATAAATTGGGTGGTTGATAGTTTTCGTAGGTTTGATGTCTATGGAAAACATAATGATTAGGCTATGTGGATGGTTTGAAAAGAGTCGGATTAAGTCGTTTTGACAAATGATGTGGGTGAATATGACCAAAGTGTAGTAAAAGGCATAAGTGCCCTTTTATTGACAAGGACCAAAAAGACAACATAGACAGGGGTTGTTAGAACCAAGAGCCCCATTTATGCGTTGCGTCATTGACCATAGTTATGTTAGAGCGGTAATCGAATCACTTTTGACATTAAAGTGAGCTCGAAGTCCCTTGAGTAGGCGATATGATAGGAGAAAAAGGTAACCCGTTTTAGAGTATGGATAACTTTGCCCCTTTTTATAGGAGGCCTTGAGACAACTATAAGTCAAGTCCATGACCTGGTTTTTTTTTTTTTTTTTTTTTGAGAGTGGACTGATCAATGCGGGAAGTCCACATAAAGATGTCATTTGTTTAGTGGCCATTTGTGAAGCTGATCGATGCGGGAAGCTTCTAAGAAAGTGTTGTTTGTAGCAAGATTTAGGCATAGCCATCCTTCGAGGGAGTGGTCTACACTTTGTTTTATAGATTTTGAATAGCTGTCCTTCGAGGGAGCAGTCTATTAGTTACAGCAATGATAGTGCAGCTGTCCTTTGAGGGAGCAGTCTGCTTTTTTTGGTTTGGTTTTGTGACCTTGGATATTTTGACATCTTGATTTAGTTTTGACAGAATATTGAGTCATGGACAAGACTTATAGAAGGTCAAGGGCTCCCTTTTATTAGGACGAAGCATCCGTACATCATAAAAGGGTTGTAGAGGATTTTGTTAAGGGAAAAAGGGTGAAATGGATTAAGGATTAAAAGGACAAGGATTGCTCAAGGGACGAGCTCAAGTTAAATGTCAAGTGGATGAGTACTCAACTAATAGTAGAATGGTCGTAGATGCAAAGCATTAAGGGGCTCAGGTTCTGGTCGGCCTTCAAGAGAAGACAGACGATAAGTACCTGATCCATACTTGTGCGTGATGATATAAGGTCCGAGCCAATTAGGAGCGAATTTACCTCATTTACTCCGTTCCATATTGGTCACATGTTGGTTCTCTTTGAGAATGAGGTCTCCGATATTGAAATCTCATTCTTTCAGAGTTTTATTATAGGTGCATTTGATGCGATTTTGATAGACATGGAGATGATTGAGGGCTGCAAGATGACGTTCGTCGAGTAACTCAAGTTGAGCTAATCGATCTTGATGAAAGTCATCATTAGAAAGAATGTCATGGAGTGAAATGCAAAGAGACAGGATTTGTACTTTGAGAGGTAAGACAGCCTCTGATCCGTACACTAGAGAAAAAGGGGTAGCACCCGTAGAGGTTCGGATGCTAGTGCGGTAGACCCACAAAGCGAAGGGTATTTGAACATGCCAATCCCTTCTAGTGTCATTGACCACCTTCGTGAGAATTTTAGTTAAGATTTTGTTAGAAGCCTCGGCCTGCCCATTTTTTTGTGGGTAGTAAGGCGAAGACAAGCTGAGTTTAATGGCGAATGAGTCGCAGAGTTTTTGGACGGTCTTGTTTTTAAAGGACTTGCCATTGTCGGTGATGATTTTGTGAGGTACACCGAAATGATAGATGATGTGGGTATTGATGAAGTCGACAATCTTGTCAGCTTTTGTGGAGATGAGAGGGATAGCTTCCACCCACTTGGTGAAATACTCGGTGGCAGTGATGATGGATTGATGATGAAGAGATGAATGAGGGTTAATCTCACCGATGAGATCTAAGCCCCATTGTGAAAAAGGCCAAAAATTCTGAGCGACTTGTAAGGCGTGATTGGGGAGATGAAGCAAGTTAGCATGCTGCTGACACTTGATGCAACACCGAACATAATCGCTATAGTCTTGATGAAGAGTGGGCCAATAATAACCCAGGCGAAGGATGCGCTTGGCAACCGAGTTACCACTGAAGTGTCCACCACAAATCCCATCATGGGCTTGTTTAACAGCATGAGAAGCTTTAGTGGAGTTTAAACAGTGAAGAAGAAGGCTGTCAAAACCTCTTTTATAGAGAAGGTCCCTTAGCCTGGTATAGCGAGCAGTGCGCTTGATGAAAGCCCGTCGTGCATTGCTAGAGAGGTTGGGAGGAATGATAGAATGAGCCAAGTAGTCCTCAAGTTGCTTATACCATACATCTTGTGAACTAGAGTCTATGGTGTGGACGAGATTGATGTCAATAGAAATGTATGAAGGCAATGACAGACGATGTACCATGACATAAATTCTTGATGAGGATGATGATGAAGAAGGAATATGCGAGGCGAGGGAGGCCATGGTGGTAGCAAACTTATTCGTCGATCGAGAAATAGTCTGCAATAAGTGATGGTCAAAAGATGCTAGAAGAATGTCAACACGGTGCTTGTACCTTTGTAAAATTTTGTTTTTACAAAGATATGAACCATTGATTTGATTGACGACAAGTTGTGAGTCACTGAAGATGCTGACTGTCTTGATGTTTAAAGAAAGGGCAGTTTGAAGTCCCAAAATTAAGGCTTCGTATTCGGCCATATTATTGGTACATTCAAAGTTGAGTTTAAAAGATAGAGGCATGGGTTCACCTTCATAGGGAATGAGGATGACCCCTGCACCCCCACTGAGTTGACATTTAGAGCCATCGAAAAACATTGTCATTTGGTAGGATGTGTCATCAGTTGAGAGAGTGGCGATAGATTCATCGAGAAAATTGCACTGAGAAGGTTGATTGTCAGGAAGAGGGGCATCCACTAGCTAATCAGTGATTATTTGCCCTTTTATAGATTTTTGTTGGACAAATTCTAAGTCAAATTCAGCAAGAAGCATGAGCCAACGAACCATATGCTGGTTTTGATAGGGTTTGGAATGCATGTATTTGAGGGGATCAGTGTGGGTGACAACAAAGGTTTTGTGATTGAGAAGATAGTGACGGAGCTTAGTAGTGGCAAAGACTAATGTCAAATAAAGTTTCTCGGTATGAGTATATCGAGTTTCATAGTCGACAAGCGTTCGGCTTATGTAGTAGACTGCTTGCTCACGGTGTTGCTCGTCTCGATGCGCAATCATGGCACCTAACGAATGATTGGTTGCTAAGATGTAGAGGTAGAAGGGTTGGTCGTATTTTGGTGGAATAAGGACTGGTGGAGAGACCAAATAGCATTTGAGGGCGTTAAAAGCCTCTTGGTAGTCTTTATCCCATTTAAAGGAGACGTCTTTTTTGAGGAGGTGGTGAAAGGGTTGGCAATGGTCAGAAAGCTGCGAAATGAAACGGTGGATGGATTGGAGCTTTCCTTGTAGACTGCGGAGTTGCTTGAGATTAGTTGGAGGTGGCATTTCGAGGATAGCATGGATTTTAGCAGGATCTATCTCGATGCCATGAAAAGAGATAATGAATCCCAGGAGCTTTCCTAAGAGGACCCCAAAGATGCATTTCTGTGGGTTTAGACAGACCTGGTACTGAAGAAGGTGAGAGAAGATGATTTTGAGGATAGTCAAATGGTCGCGACAAAGCTTGGATTTGCCAAGCAGGTCATTGACATAGTCCTCCATGATTTTGTGGAGGAGATCATGAAAGATGTAGGTCATGGCACGCTGATATGTGGCACCTGCATTTTTTAGACCAAAAGGCATGACTCGATAGCAGAAAGTTCCCCATGGTGTAATGAAGGTGGTTTTATACTGATCTTCCGGTGCAATCAGGATTTGGTTATATCTTGAAAATCCATCCATGAGCAATAACATCTCATGGCCAGCCATAAGATCAACAAGTTGGTCAATGTTTGGAAGAGAAAAGTCATCCTTGGGACAAGCTAGGTTAAGGTCATGATAGTCTGTGCAGATCTGGATCCCCCCAGTCGCCTTGGTGATAAGAACAATGTTAGAGACCCACTGCAGATAATCAATGGGTTGGATGAAGGAGACTGAAAGAAGGCACTGAAGCTCTTCTTTGACAAGAAGTGCAACACGAGGATGCATTTTGCGAAGCTTTTGCCTAACAGGCTTAGCTTCTGGGTTTGTGACAATGTATGAGTGGAAATGTTAGGGTCGATGCCAGGCATGTCAGTGTAGGTCCAGGCAAAGGCTTTGCAGTTGTCTGAGAGAAATGTGGTATAGTCGGCTTGCTCTTGAGTGTCTAAAGATTGACCAATCTTTAAGACTTGAGGAACGTTAGAAGATGAAAGGTTAATGTCAATGGTTGATTCATTTAACATAACCTGTGTTTCAGAAGGGAGGGAGCATTGAATGAAAGAATCGTCGGCACCCATGAAGGTAAGAATGGCATCATTGTCTATGTAGTGGACTGTGTTGATGGTTGCTGATTCATCGTCTATCATGCTAGGATAAACGAGAGGAAGAGACTTGGGAACCCCATTGAGCTGATAGGTTAGGGGTTCCAAGCGGATGGTGTTTATGTAAAAAAAAAACTAGGAGGGATGGAAACCACCGACTCCGTAGGTGAGGATGGAAGAATAGGCGAGTCTAGAAGAAAGTGGTCGATGGTTGGTTTGGGGCAAAGGTTTGTGGAAGCCTCAGTGGGTTCTTAGAAACCCAGCCCATACCGTTTCTTGGCATTATCATCATTGAGTGTTTCGATAGGCTGATGGGAGCCTTGTTCGTAACGTCCAAAGCCAAAACCCTTCCATGCACACCTATAAAGGTAGGTATGTGCAAAGGTGGGGTTGCTAATAAAGGAGAAATCGGATGTGAATATTTGAGGTGAGGAGGAAGGATTTGACTTAGTAGGAGCCTGATCCAGCCCCCCATAGACGAGATTGGTGCGAAGGCTAGGAGGACCATAAGGAATGACCATTCTGATACGACAGTCATAGCTTGGGTTTTGATGAAGTTGTCCATACTCTTGAGGAGTTTGAAACATGTCTAGAGTAAGGAGGTGATATTCCCCTAGTAAAAGTCTTTGGAAGATGTCATCCATGGGGTCCTTGGTTGTTAACTGAGAAGATGATGTGGTGGCAACCTTTGTTTGCGTACTAGTTGACACTTTTGCGGATGGAGACGATGTTTGGGTTGATGCCTTGAGCGGGATAAGAACATCGTTTGGGCTATAGGTCGTGTTACAAGTCTTAAAAGGGGATGGGTCGGCAGGAATGACATGGACTTGTTTGTCGTGTTCAAATTTGACACAACGGTGAAGTGGTGAAGGGACGCAAGCCATGGTGCAGATCCAGGGTCGCCCTAAGAGCATGTTGTATTGGAATTCTCCCTCAATGATGTAGAAGAGCTCTAGGATTGTGCATGGACCAATGAGGATATGTAAGACAACAGTGCCAATAGTGTTAGCGGTGGTGTCATTAAAGGATCTAAGGATTGTGTCAATTTTTGATACGCAATTCTTGGGAAGGGCTAATTGGTCAAAGGCGTGGGAGGAAATGATATTAATGCTAGCGCCCCCATCAATCATAACTCATTTAATATGGGTTTGATCAACATAGGCTGTGATGGAAAGGGCAGCGTCTTGATCTTCCAAGGTAGAGGTAGGAATCTCAGAATTACTGAAAGTGATGGAGGCGACGGGGGATAAAGAATGGACTAAGGTAGCTAGTGGTTGAGGGTCTTTAGGTTGGACTTCTGCTGCCTATAGGGCTTTGATTAGAGCCTGGCGATGCTGGGGGGAACTTTGGATAAGGTCATATAGGGTCATCTTCACAGGCATTTGGTGAAGTTGTTTTATCATAGATTCTGTGATTGCCTCTGAAGAAGTGGGTTGGGATGCACCTAAGATGGAAATCTTGGGTTTTAATGGTTAAGGTGTCTAGACAAAAGGATAGGTCTAAGGAATAGTGGCCTTTTCTTTCACCTTGTCCTTTTGTGACCTAGTGGTTATATGAATAGCGTTGATTTCGAAGATAGGAGGTGAAGAAGGGGTCACGGCCTACTGGTGAGATGTTGATGCAGTTGAAGAGGTTGGATGGGAAGGTGTCAAGGGTTGGTCAAGAGTGTCCTCAAGGAGAAGAGTGTCTTTCTTCATATAGCGGTGAACGACTGCCTTAAGGGCACAACAAGTCTCGGTATCATGTCCTGGCATGCGATGGTATAAACAAATCTTTGTATCATCGAACCAAGAAGGTTTTGACCCAAGAGGTTGGAATGGCTTGATGGAAGGAAGGGTAATGCTAGAAGTCTGCAAAAGTTGGCGTAATATCAAAGTGTATGAACCTACTAAGGGGTCTGCGCATGTTGATGCATGACGTGCTAGTGACTTCTGCTTGGGGGATGCTGAAGAAGGTTTTCATACCTCCTTTTGGGTTGCTGGTGCGGTGATAGGTGAAGACGGCACTTTCTTTGTGAGAGGTGCCAAATTTTTGAGAGGGGGTTGACTTGTGGTTGGTGAGGGAAGTAATGGAGGTAATTTGTGTTGGTTAAGGGTCAGAGTAGGAAGCACACCGATTAGGGTAGAAGGATGAGGACCTAAGATGGAGGGCAAAGTTGATGGTGGAGGAGGGGTTCGCTTCTGTGGTCTGGTAGTCTTCTTTGACTTGGTTGGAAGACTACTTTTGGTCGAGGTTTGGTTCAAGTCCACCTTCACTTGCGGGTGAGTGAGGGTAGAGAGAGGGCGAATGCCAAGTGACTTGATTGGTTTAGATTGGGTAGATGCAGATTTAGAAGCGGGGGTTTGGTCTTTGTTTGGATTCTTAGGCGATTCTGCCTTGGGAGGATTGGCAGCATGAGACGAGAGGGCACGTAAAAGTTGAAGAACTTTAAGATGCTCCCACAATCCCTGATGCTCCACTTTCCTTGAAGGGAGAAGTTCTAATTTCTCCACTAGTCAGGAAAATGGTTGGGAGGTTGTTGGATGATGTTGGGATCCTTAAGAAGATATGTTAGGTGTGGCAATAGTTTCGGACCCAAGGTGTGTGGGAGTTATAACTGGATTACTGTTGATTGAAGAAGATGGAGAGTCAAGTTCTTCTCTTGGTGGAGAAGGAACTGGAGAGTGTGGCTCCTCAAGCGGGTAAAGGGCAGGGATTATGGTGCCCTCCACTTGCAGTCGAGGAGTAGGTAAGGTCAGGTCCTCCATAGGTAGAAGAAAGGAGGATGGTGAGACTGGTGGTGCCGGTAAGGTTGAGGCATCCTCTAAGATGAGTGAGGTTGGTGGAGAACTAACCGGAGAAAGAGGTTCGTCCACACGTGATGGACTGGTAGATGGGTTAACCTCTTGAGGCTGGTTGGGGATGAAGGGCGAGACCGTATTGACCATTTGAATGTCGTGTTCATGTGTGTTGTCAATCAAGGTTTGGACATTATTTTGGGTTGGTGGATGATTGGGGAATGGTTGCTTGAAAATGTCGATGCCCTGGTTTGGAGGTGCATTGGGATTATCTAGAATGAGCTCTCCCTTTTCAAGCATGTTTTGGATTATGTTTTTGAAGGTTTTATAGTTTCTTGTGTCGTGACTTTTGACACAGTGGAAATTGCAGAAGTCATTTTCCCTATACCACGCAGGGATGGCGCATGAGGGATCAAATTGTGGCAGTGGTCGAATCTGGGGAAGGTTGAGAATCCCCTGTTTAACAAGTTTTTCCAGTATAGAAGCGTAAGATTCTCCAAGAGGAGTATATTGTCTTTGAACGTATCTCTACTGGAATTGATGGGTGGCGCTCTGAGATGTGGATGGTTCAGGTTGATTGGATGAAGAGGACGAAGGTCTTACAACCACAGCGTTAGCTGAAGCTTTACACTTAGGATTTGATGATGAAGGTTTAGAAGAAGAAGAATCATTGGTCTTAGAGTTGGGGTTCTTGCTCTGCAACTTGACTTTATTCTCCTCGATGGCACGTAATTCAAGTTTACGGGCCATCATGAAGGCTTTGTCAAAGGTACATAAGGTCTGAACCCTTAAAGTGGAAGAAATGTGTTTGGCACAAGCTCGGGAGAATAGTTCAATAAGTTCAGTTTGAGGTAAGGAAAAGGAGAGTTGATTGATAAGGCCTCTCCAGCGAGCAACGAAGTCAACTATTGATTTGTCCTTGAATTGGCAGATAGTGTAAAGGTCCGTGATCGAGACCTTCTTGGTGATGTTAATGGAGAAGTGATCAAGAAAAAGCTGGGCTAGTTGTGTAAATGTGAAGAGGGAATGACTGGCAATAGAGCTGTACCAATCGAGTGCAGCACCAGAAAGGGACATAGGAAATGTGTGCAGGAGCAATGCGTCGTCATGTGCAATAAGGTAACAAGCATGTCTGAATGCCCATAAGTGTTGCTGTGGGTCTTCTTTGCTTTGAAAGCGAGAAAATTTGGGAAGCTCCCACTGGTTGGGGTATGGTCTAATTAGAATGAAAGGGTGAATAGGCTCATTGCAAATTTGCTCATATGAGAGAGCATTGCGTGAGCCGAAAATAGAAGTCTCTAAGCTAGACATTTTATCCATCAACATTTTGATGATATCTGCTGACGGATTGGCGAGTGGAGCACCCCCTAGATTATAAGGCGCTTGAAAGATATTGGGAGGGGCATATGACGTGGATGGTTGCATAGACACAACATATGGATAGCTAGTTATTGGAGCGAAAGTTGGAGCCAAGGGCACTTGTGTTACGGGGTTGGTAGGCACAAGTTGGATAGGGGCGGTCAAGGATGGTTGAGGAGTGGCTACGCTTGTTGACAGGTAAACGGTTACTCTTGTATTTATAGGTGAGAGAGTAGGAGGAATAGAGACTAGTAGATTTTGGAAAGGTGTGGGGTTTGGTTGAGTGATTTGAGGTTGAGGGAGTACCGAAACCCCCATGGAGGTAGGTTTAGATGGAGAGGTTACGTTTTGAAGGTAAGACACTGTTGGGTTATTGGTGGAGGTATTGTCTAGTGGCTGAATTATAGGGGCTGTTGATGTGATTCTTGTGTCAACTAAGAAAGTCGGCATCCCATATATTGGGTTGCCTAGGGAGTCTCGTGTTTGGCTATTCGTGAGATAGTGTGGTAAGGCTTTGACGTTAAGGTCTAAGAATCGTGTGAAATCTTGGTCCCCTTCTGGGACGATAGGAGTTTGAGGTGGGGTTGGGCGAATAGGAGTTCTTTCAGTCTTTGAGTTGAACTCCATTATAGGACTGGTTATAGATGGTGAAGGTGGAAGTGGTTGTTGTCTAACATGGTCAAGAAGGGCCTTGGTTTGACTGCGTGTCAAAACCATTCAAGGCAAGAAAGGATCAGGTTTCAGAAAATTGTGTTTTGTCAGTCTTAGAAAACCAGAATGGATGTTTAGATAGCCAGAAAGTTGGATTTTAAGCTTGCTATTTTTGGAAAAAAGAAAATAGACAGAGACCGACGTCGGTATAAAAATTGATGTCGATGAAGAAGGCTGTTGATGTCGGTCAGATGACCGATGTCAGTACAGAAAAGTTGCCGACGTTGGTTACAGAACCGATGTCGGTTACTGTGTTTTCTAGAAACTCAGAAAAAAGTTTTTGGAAATGGAGAAGACGTCCTTACCAGCTCAAAAAAGACAGATAAAAATAAAAAATATGATGATGACAGACAGAGCCTAGCGTTAAATCCCTAGAAACAATTTTATTAAGATCGTGTGGCTTATGCCTTAATATGATGTTTGAGGAAGTTTGGCTATAAGAAGGGTCCTAGAATAGGTAATCTAAAGATGGTTTTAGGTATGTTAGGGTGCTCAAAAATCTGTATTAGCTTCCGTACAGGCCTGGTGCTAAGGAGCAAGCTCCCCTCACTTCACGATTCCAGTGGTTAGTTGGTTTCGCTTAGCCAAAATATACTTTCACTATAGTTTAGACTCTGCCAGAGAACAGAGTTGGCTTTCCCCTTGGTGGTGAAATCCAAGTAGGATTGCCGGGTTGGGTAAGGTTATCCGCTGGGTGATGAAATCCCAGTCGGGCATTGTCTCAAGTGAGTTTGATGTTTTATTGAGTGCACGTGGTCTGGTAGTGTAACATCAAGTTATCTACGATTTATTCAATATGCGTTTTACTAATTACTAAGTGTGGACTAGAAAATGCAAGCACAAGCAGAAATGTAATGCAATAAGTTTTAAAGCCCCAAATCAAAATGTTAAATCGGAATGAAGACAAGTTTGAGAAAGGGTTGAAGAAAATGATTTTTTTACTAGTCTAGAAATGCAAGAAAAAGTAAGAAAAAGTTATTTTTATTTCCTGCTTATGATGTCTTTTTTTTTTTTAGAAAAGAAGAATGAGATGAAGAGGAACAAGCCTAATGCACCTAAATGAACAAAGAAGGAAAGGGAACCCAAGGAAGGCCCTAAAGGGGTCCCATCGGGCGTGCCAGAATGTTTCTATTCAAATTTTTGCTTTCAATTTCAAAAGAGAGAAACTTAAGAAGGAATGGTCAAGGCTTGATGTACCTAGATAAAGTCTGTGCACTGTAATCCAGACACTGTGAGTACTCCTCTTTGGCTGTAGAGGAATGACACCTGCAAAGAAAAGAAGCTTGGACAAAAGAAGGCATTAAATGGATAGATGGTGGGTTGTCAAGCAAAATCTTGATCCCAAAAGTATGAAAACTTCCTTAAGGGATATAAACCCACTAGTCAATGGAAAGAAATGTCTGATAAATAGCTGAATGATGAAGAACTAAAATGATAAAGAAATGGAATGAAAAAGGGAAGCAAAGACTTACTTGAAAGAAGCTATCGAACTGGTCACAGTCGTCAGCGTCGGTTGGTTAAGGTGCTGACGTCGGTTAATCTGCCGATGTCGGTTGGGGTAGTGATCGGCATCGGTCGAGGTAGAGGTCTTTAGACGAGGTCTGGTTAAGTCTGTGGTCTGTGGATAGAGTTTGGTCAAGGTCTGGGTTTATTTGAGTGGTCTGTGGACAGAGTCTGATCAGGGTTTTGGTCTGTGGACAAAGTTTTGGGCTTGGTTGAATGGTCTGGGGTCTGGGTCTGAGAGTCTGGTTGAATGGGCAGAGTGTATGATCCGATAGAGGATGGAGGAAATAGGGAGGTGGATAAGTCAAGATTCAGGTCTAGCTTGGTTAACAGTCTGGTCTAGAGAGATATTGTTTCAAAGTAATGACTAAAAAGAGAATAAAAACACAGACAATATACTTACCTGTGCCTTGTGTAAGGTGTGTTACTGATGATTCTCGTACCTGCTGTTGATGCAGCCTGTGTGGAGAACCTGTTGTTGATGGAGAACCTGAAGCTGTTGCTACACCTGAGGGAGAGAGTGAGGGGCTTGATTGAGAGATTTTGCAGATTGACAGATGGTCGAAGACTGAAGGATTCGTGATTCGCTTCTAGAAGTTAGCTAATTTCTGATTGGGATCCCCAAAGAGTCAGAAAAGTTGGTTAAGTATAACTGACGTCGGCGATTTTGCCGGCGTCGGTCGACACTTGACCGACGTCGGTGGGGTTAGAACGGGCAAAAAGAGCCACTAAGCCCATTTTTCATCTGCCAAGTGCACTATCCATTGGATAATGTCGAGGATTGGGCTAAATACGCACGAGAGTTTGTTAGGCGGTTAAAGAGAAGTAGGAATAGGTCTTGGGTGAGTCATAGGATGAGAATTAGTCCAAGGCGAGGTGTCCTAGGCGAGGTGTCATGGGTGATGTGTCCAAGGAGGGGGGGTTAATTCAAAATAAGTCAATTATTTTAAATTAGTAATTGTTAGGAATGGGTTAGGAATGGACTAAGGGGGAAAGTGACCAAGGGTTAGACACTATTTAGGTGTCTACAGGAACATTCTAAGAAAGAATATGTCACATAAAAATATAATTCTACGGCCTCTCCTCTTCATGAGTACCCACTTGCCATGCATAATATCAAGTTGGAAATATTCAAGGAGCCTATTCTTAACCATGACAAGGAGATGAAGAACAATAATAAATAAAAGGCTAAATCCCATCAATCAAATTATTATTATTCAACCTCTTTAGGTCATTATTCCTCACCTACATTGTTATATAAGGATAAATTTTATGAGTGAAAGCTTGTTTCCCACATTAACATAACTAACACTAGTTATGAAAGATACATCAATATGCACTCGATTCAAACTCCTCACCCCACTAGAGATGCTAGAATTGATGGGACTTCAAATCAAACCTTTGGGGAATTGAATCTCAAATTTAGGTTTGATTTTTGGTGAAAAAGTTTTCCCTATGCTACATTAAAATTTTACTTTTCCATAGATGACTTACAGTCACTTTGCATTAGGATCTCCATCAAGGACTTTCTTTGCCTTTACCATAAGTAAATGATGCTTATGTTTGACAATATTGGCATCTATATCAAGGCACAAATATAAAATGAGGCTAAGATTATATTCACCTAACCCACTTTGGAGCATGCCCCTATTTTAGCATTCGACCCTTTTCCCTTATCTAATGGTTTAATTCTCACTAAGAGAGTTAGGTTTTCTCTTTATATCAAGACCTTAATTAATGAAAATCACATAAAGTGATGTATTTTTTATGAGGGTGTTCATCTAAACATCATGTCTCTATGTGTGTTTAACTCACAAAGAATTAGTCACATGAATATTTATTCTTCTCAAAATAACTGTCACCTTCAATAACATGGTTTTTCTGATGGATAATGTGAAACTTTAGGTCAAGTTTAGACCTAAGACAATGCATATCTATTTTTGTGTTCTAAACCTAGATTTATCATACACCATTATACTTGGACATACTTTGACATCCACTAAGTAATTTTTCACTTCAAATACATTTAGAGTAGTATAATTTGATCTCAAAGGAAAAATTCATGTCATGGACATTGATCCATACCCGTTAGATTGGATTTACAATAATATAAATATATCTAATGAGGATTTGAATGTTATCACCCAAGTTGCTATTGTGACATTATGTGTCCACATTAAGGAATATTTCCTTATGAAGGATGAAAAGTTTAACCCCACCAAGTACATCACCACTTTCACTCCTTCAACAACTGCCCATCACCCCCATGTATCTTATGAGATGTGTGTTGCCTCTCATAATACCTCCCATTATACCTCATTAATCTATTCCCTTTTTGTGGATATCTTCACCAATATCCCTATTAATTATAAGCTTAGGTCATTTACTAGGTTTGGATCCACCTTAATGTTTGTTAGTGTAGTGAATTCCTCTCTCAAAGAGTGCACTACCCATGATGTGCCTTTCTAGTGGTTTATTATAAATATAGAATCATGATCCATCAATAATAAGTGAAAATATTATAATGATTTTATGTAGGTCCCCATAAATATGATATTTCCTCCCCATCATTGACCCATCATTAGTTCCCATTTAGTCCTTAGAATATCTCAGTTATTTCCTAGAAGACTCCCTTCCATGGTTGAGCTCTCATATATGTGAATCTCAATCCAAAGGCATATTTGATTCCTTATATCTCATTTGGCATCAATTCCCTCACACTTTTGGTAGTGTGATATGCCTTGCCCCTAAGGCTCCACTACTTAGCCATTTAGGCATCATAGTTCTATTAGTTATGGTGATGTGAGGTGCATTACCCTTAGGGTGCCATCATTTTCTACGTGGTCTATGTGATCACCCATGTGGGATGGGGTTCCTTTTATATTTAAATTTTTTATATCCATGGATTTGGAGCCTGAGGTAAAGGAGATCCCTATATCTTTTCTTTTTACCCTTCTCTTTTAGTGGGCCCCCACTCATTTTGACTCCATCACTTGTCCAATATCTATGAAACCTCCTTTATAGAGGTTTTGATCCATTTTGAATGAAATGGTAGAGTCTATTTCACATTTTGAGGCACATGGATGCCACTACCACCTTTATTTAGATGAGTTACACTAAATTTTGACACTCTTTCTAGTTTTTTAACTCTCTCACTAATTGGTTCATCTTATTGGAATTATCATTAGTTGATGGTCATCCTACTTATTGGATGTGGAATAGGGATTGGTAAAATCATAAAGTATAATAGAAGGACATGTTCAAAGTATATAATTTTATCTTTTGTATAAAATTTTGTATGTATTCATCCTTATAAGCCTAATCGGGTAAGAGAAGAATGTGAGGAGTCTTTACTTTTGTATCTCAAAACATTAGAATGTGAAGAGACAATAGGTTGTAAAAGGATATATATAGTACTTTATTATAATACAATATAGTTTTGATGTGTTGATAGAGATTAATAGAATTGTTATGATATTTTTTTCCTAATCTTCTTTTATGTATGGTTAGTGTGCAGTAAGTAATCTATTTTTATTTAATCTATTTATCATATATTATGTCATTTATGTTCCACATTTTATTATAGATGTGTTCTTTCCTTGTACATACAACTTTGGATGTAAATTATGGATTTTAAAAATGTAATGTCATTTATGATTTCTTTTTTACTCTCCACTATGCAAACAATCCCTATAATTAGCATGTTTTGGAGGATGTTCAAGAACCTCTTCTAATAATAGTGTGGTAAGCATAGAACTATTTGGATATAATATGTTGAAATGGTTGTCATGATAGAGGGATATAGAGATATGGTTGGATGAGAGAATATAGAATTTCTTGGAAGAATAAGAAAGTAAAAAAATTATAAAGGATATTATCCAAGAGTAAGTATATGGTGAAATCTATTAAATCTTCTTTTGTGACTTGCCTGGACTGTTAAACGCATGGATAACTAGGTTAGAATATTATTACTTCAACCCAAAGAGGATAAATCTTATAGTTTAGATAAAATAAAAATTAGATAGACTATAAAATTTGCATATAGACTGGTCCCGATCAGTAGATTATTGGATGAAGACTACAATGGATGGTTATGTTATCAAGTTTATAGTACAAGGATGCATAGCTTTTGACATTGTGTAAGACTAGTTTGTTCAAGGAATCAAGGGGAAATTGTTATAGTGACTACTTATGTTGATAAAAATGTTGGTTATGGAAAATTCCATGGTGCCTACTCCATCCAACATAGATTAGTTGCTTCAGGCACCATGGAGGTGCATGCAAGAGGAAGTGAATGATGAGGAGCTAAGTAAAAGAAAATTAAACTTGATCCCATAAAATGGAAGGTGAAAATACTTAGAGTGAGAAGAAAATTTTGGGACTAGAAAGAGAATTGTGATAGTAGAGAAGGTGGAATAAAGTAATAAACCCATAACTATGAATAGAATTAGAAGTATGGAAGAAGGTACTAGAGCTGGAAAGATGCAGGAAGAAGATGCTCAAGATTAGGATATTATTGGAAGCAAATAGTGTGAAGAGTATGTATAAGGGCCCTATAAATAGGAGGATGCATATATCAATGATGTAGATATGGACGTAGATTAACAAGAGGAAGAATGTAGGCTAGTGGTAGAATAGTTAGAAGGTAGAGGTAGATCACATTTAATAAAAGGGCTTCTATTTGGACATGGGGAATAAAATTCCTAAGAATAATTCAGATTCAAATGCAAAAATATGGTAGGTTTAAGTTTAAAATTAGCATAATTTCAAAATATAATCCATTCACTTCAAGAGTACGCACCCCCTATCCCAATTTATTATTTGATAGAAGTGCAGGTAAAGAGGTGGATACAGATTGGTTTGATTCATTTATAGATAAGTTTGGAAAGTTAAGTGCAAAAATAAAGCAAATAATAGATAGAATAAAAATAGGAGTGAAGTTCTTGTTTAAAACACCTAAAAATTCTAGTGTTTAGTTAGCAGTGCATAGTCAATAGTGCACAACTACAAATGTACCATCACATAAAGTCATAGTCACCACTATATAGATATATTTAGTCACAGTTACTACCATTTTAAAACCTATCATAACATCTACAATTGTTTCCCTTATGTCATTGAATATAGGAATGTTTAATTCTTTGATGCCCTATGATGGGTCTATGGACCCAGAGCAATATATAATAACTCATGACATGAAATGCAATGTTAGAAGAATAACAATATATGACGTTAATGTTGGTGTTCTGATTTGGACCATAACTAAGGGGATTGTTCAGGTATTCCTACTCAAATCTAGTCCAACATTGGACTAATCCTAGGTTGTGGGTATCCTAATATTGGATCAGACCTCTGAAGAAGGTTAACTTCCTTTTGGATCTATCACCTACACTAAACCTAAACTAGCACTTGCTTAGAAAAGGGAGAGAAATTTGACAAAACTTATAAAAACATGTAAAAAGGGGTGATGCACTAATGATTTGATCACTTAAACTCACATAATACACACTATGGGACACTTTTAATACCAAATAACATCAATTTCACATAAAACTTTCAGCATAAGGCATTAATGAGTCACCAAACTAGCAAGAGAGGGCAAATATCCACTTTTAGGTTAGACAATCAACTATAAATTGCACTTATAATGACCTATAAGAATTACTAAGCACCTATTGAATATGAGGAAAACTTAGACATAATCAAAGAACATACATTCACTTAACCATAATGCATGCATTCATGGAACACACTTCAATCCAACTTAGAAAAAAGGATGGAATTCAGTCATTATTACATTAAAAAGGTGTCACAGTACAAATTTTGGCAGAGTATGGTCATACCAAAAAGATGGATATAGGGATTAATTTTAAGTCTTATAAGCCTATATTTATATAAAATGGAAAGATATAAAGAGAGTTGTGCATTGAAAAAGGCACAACCACTTTCGATGGATTAGCACTCTCGAGGATGCTGACTCAGGTTATTATCAAGAAAGCACAACTTTAAAGGCCTTACAAAATAATTGAATGATCATTAACCTTATACATCCACCTGGTGTCTTCTTGTAACTCCATGATATTATCTAATTAATCTGTTGATGAGGATCATGTCTTAGAATTGACTACATTATGCCATATCTACATTAGGTGGTCATTTGTACCTGCTCATAAAAAATGTGACCATGTTGATAGAATAAATAGCTTCCTATGATCACATTTGCATCTATATATGGTCCTAAATTGAACCTATTTTATTTATATAGATCTCTACTAGCAGTGCTTGGTCCTAAAATGTGTCCCTACTTCAACCCTAGTTCACCTTCGAGTTCAACTTTTGTCATTTGCTTTGCCTGGGTCTAAAATAACCTCTTTGAATTTCATTAAAAATGTCCTAAGCTTGATTTTGCTTATTTGTTGTCGATTACCAACTTGGACCATCTATATCTTACCCAACTATATTTATGTTTATTGGCTCTATAGATATGTTGATTTATTGACTTTGACTCGCTCCATTGATCTGTTGTGCAAGGATGCATATGAGCCATCGATCTTGTACCAATTGAATGTACTTGTGCCATTTATCATGCATGCATTTTTTCTTTATATATGATGACCTCTTTGACCTCCACTTGCTGTTAGATTTGAATTCTCAATCAAATGCTAACCATTGATTTGTTGGTACCCACTATTTGAAAGCTAATGGCTAGTTCATGATCTTAAAATTGGCATCCTTGCTCTTATCAAATGACACTCAAACGATCATCATTGACATTCATACGACCATCAAATTTAAGCTCAAATGTATTTCCTTTACTCTATCTAAAACTTGACATCTACACAACCATCTTATGCTTTTTAACTAACTTTGTAGATTTATATCTTGAAGTGCAAGGATCATGGAGGCACTAAACTTTTAGGAGATGTTCTTGAGATTGAAAAGGATGAACCCTTTTGATCTACTGGTCTTGGAATCCTTTTAAGTGAAGATATAAAATTCTCAAATTTATTTTTTCATTCATGATCTCATGACATCCTAGTGATGGTGTATTTTATTTCTTAGGTATGGGAAACTTAGCAAAATTGCTTGGGAGCCCAACTTTGCACATGTGTAACTTCTTTTGCACTTTGATGGAGCACCTAGAACTTAGTGCATAAAAACTTAGGACCAAATTGATAAAATTCATATGATCATTTTCTTAGACTTCTACATGTGTGAGATATGGCCTTGTTAATATGCTCTCTTAGTTCTTTTTGAACTCCTTTGAAAATGGCTAAGTATGAAAATTTAGTAGATTTTGACTGAGAGGGTAACTTTAGACATCAATATATTTTGATGCACTTAGGTGGATGGCTTGAAACTTAGATCGTATGTTTTTGGGACTAATGTGAATAAACCCATATGATTAAATTCTCTAGAAATTGTCACACGTGTGAGATATAGCATCATCAAAATGCCTGCTTGTATTTTCTATCACTGGACTCAATGGTCAAGATGAACTCAATGAAGAACTAGATGGACTCCATATACTTCCATATCTATTCCAAACATTTTTGACACCTCATGGGTGATCTTCAACTCTATACCTATCATTAGAAGATGAAAAATTACACTTTAAGTGGATTGAAAGTGTTTCAAAGGCTTTACACTCTACATGATCTCTCTAGTCCACTCATTCCATCTAGAACTTCTGCTTACATTGAATCATTGGACCACTCTAACCTCAAAATCCTACTCCTTCCACTAAATTCTTAGATTAGGCAAGTTTTTGGTATGTAGACCAAATTTGGTCAACATCCTATCCTTAGAATATGACAAATTACACATTAAGTGGATTTAAAGTGTTTCAAAGGCTTTACACTCTACATGATCTCTCTAGTCCACTTATTCCATCCAGAACTTCTACTTAAATTGAATCATTGGACATCTCTAACCTCAAGATATTTCTCCTAATGAATTCTTGGATTAGGTAAGTTTTTGGTATGTAAACCAAATTTGGTCAACAGTTAATAAATGCAAACTTGTAGAGGATTTATCGATATGAGCCCTAGAGCTCATTTGTAAGAGGGAAGTAAACACCTTGGACCTTGTGCAAGTTAAAATAATGTTGATAATAGAATATAAATTGAAGGGATGCACAAGCTAAACCATTCAGTATTTAAAATAGATTCGACAGAGATTAGGATAATCAATTATAGAATATGATCAGAGATTTTCTAACATCTTGAACAAAATTTAATTCATTATGTAGGACAAAGATAAGGTTTCTTAGTTCATATGAGGACTATGACTAAGAATTATATTTTCTATTTCAAAAACTTAGTATTCAACTAATGTTGATGCTCATTTTGTTGCCTTACGAACAAAGCAAATAGAAGATTATGGGGAGTCCCCCATAGCTAGTTACAAATTTGAGGCAAAGATAGATACATTTGTGATAAGAATCAATGAAATGCATGAAAAATATAACATTAAACTAGGTCTATGGTGCACAAAGTGTGGATGAGAAAGACATCATAAAAATTATTATCCTAAGCTTAACCATGAATATTATGAGATATATAGGGTAGTAGGGCATGCAAATTCTAAGTGCCATATATTATAGCACTACATACAAAAATAAAAAGGTTTATTCTATAATTTTATTAAATCCACAAAATATGATGAAATGAATTATCAAACATTGTAGGAGTTGAAGGAAGATATTGCTAAGAATGTCTTTGCAATTTTAGTATAACAAGTACTAATTATGAAGCAGGTGATTCTAGGACCAGAAGTGGAGATGACCAGTGTGAATCAAGGTAGTCCAAGATGGATACCTTCATTACCTCAATATCATATTCCTTCATTACCATAGTTTTAACCATAAGGCCTGACAAGCTATAATAATACATCACCTTCATCACATCAATATTATGGTCAGTATACACAAGCATGTACCAACATGAACCTTAAGCAACAATAATCAGCTTGGGCTCCAAGTTCCCCTCAACACTAATATGGGGGGTATGACACACAACCAATCCAATAAGGAGGATATGCTTGATAACAACAACAAGGTTGGGAATACCAATAGAATATTAGAGGCTATATATGAGGGTACAAGGGCAAATATTGTGAAGGATGTCAAGGTGGTCATAGAAATGACAATTAACAAGACCATCCACCTATGACATGTTATCTATGTGATGCATATAAAAATTATGTGAGGAATTACCCTACCAACCCATAAAGACAAGTGTACTATGTATAATACAGAGTAGAAGGCCAACATCAAATAAAAGATTGTCTAGTATTGGAAAAATAAAGGAAGGAGAAGCCAGTGTGTGATGTAAATATGATCAATACACAACCAAAGGAAAATTGATTTGTGTAAGCAATCACCTAGAAACAAAGAGATGAATAAGGGTTACCACCTTTGTAAATGAACTAAGATCAAGGCATTAGAAAAGTGAACCAGGAAAATATCCTAATCTTGCTATAGAAAAGAATTTGATATATCAAGTTATACATGTCTTGTAATGGATCCAAGAACAACTAGCTTCCAAGGGTGATAACACAACCATTTATGTCCAAATATATGGACAAATTTTCAGGATCATGAGATAGGAGGGTGTTTTGACTACTTTTATATACCTAATGAAGTTACTTGGTACATTATGCAGTGAGGATATCTCTTAGAACATCACTAATCTTATACATAATATTTCAGAGTGCACACAATGAGGTCACTAATGTACTAATAAGTTATTTTGGTATGTTAAAACCAAGAAACCTTAGGATATTGATTCTTGAATGGATATTGAGTCATCTAGATTTGAGATTTCAATTACAATATTTGATTTTGGTAGCATATTCAATATGGTTCCACAATCAAATTGAGAAGCCATTGGTCGACTGACCTTAAGCTATAGTCTAATTACCCTTAATCTAGTATATTATGGTTGAGATGATCCTATTAGAAGGTTAGAGGATGTTAAAATTAAGTTGGATGAACTCAACCTATGAGGATATTTTAAAGTCATTGGCATGAAGATAACAGAGACTCATCATCATGCCTTAATCGATAAGAAATGGGATTACGATGGATAAATAATAATTAATGTCATGTGTAACCATCTAGAAGCACATCAAGGGGATAAAAGGGGTCATACCCATGAATAAATTTAAGCAAAATCCATGCATTGTCCCAAAAGAGCTAAAGTCCCGTTATGCCTATGGGGATAATAGTTGATTTAAAGTTGGTGCAGATGAAAGGTAAAATTATTTGTGACCTATAAAGTATCAATCTAGGAAACCACACACTACACAACAATAAGAGTGACCAATATATACCAATTTTATAATGAAGTCTCTAGCTAGGTAGGTTCATATAGAAGAATATGTTTCTCTATCAGTGTGCTCTTTGATGAATTTTTAAGTTGAATACCTATATAATATAAGTGTAACAATGATGGATTACATGGAGCCTACTCTTGAGGGTGTTCTACCATGAGAATAAAAATCATCCATAAGTGGTGACTTAGGAAATCACATGTTGAAATGGGCTTTCAAAGATCATGAGTTGTGACCTCTACGCATGGTGTTCATTGTAGAATGCCAAATAACTCAATACTTTGTGACAAAGGATCTTAATCCATTTATATTGAGGCTTGAACACCATGTATCAAAGGTGGATCAATGAGTCAATGCACTAATCTATGCATTGAAAGGAACTATTGTGACTTGGTGGGTAGTCCAAAGAAATTTGTAAATTCATTTGGAGGAGGCATGTAAATTATTACATGCAAGGTTCCATCTACCATTTATTATTTAATTAGAATGACCTTTATTCCAATAAGGTTAATGCCCTAAGTTGTACATTCATTAATGTGTGGATATATGAACCATGTAGGGAGTAGATATGAGATATTGGGTACACATCTTCAACCACGCCTTATCTCCTTTACCAATAGCCTGGTATATGCACCAAGACTGAAGAAGAGAAACTAAGTATTGGGTACAAGTTCAACAATATTTCATTCAAAATTTTATGTTAAAAGTTGATAATCCATTGGTGCATAATGCCTTACAAAAAATCAAAATCTTTCTCTATCATGGATGAGTATAAGATTTAGAAACTATAGTTGAATCATCATCATAACAAGATGTTACACATGATTCGAATTTAGCCCTACATAATTATAAAGTTAGCCAACAAGAACAAGCTCTTGTCAATCCATGTAATAGAATAAAAGATGACCTGACAAAGTCTAGTGATATTGAAGGAGATCTGGATCTAGAATTTTTAATTGAGGTAGAATGATAAATTGAATCAAACCTAATCCAAAATGCATAGAAAGTGTAATAATAAAGACTAAGAAACATAAACATTCCACAATGAGAATGTAAATGTATTCTATAATATGTTATACCTAATGCATCAAGCAAGATATATCAAGAGCCCTTGTAAAATATTGAGGAGAACATTAGAAAAAAATCAATTCTTAAGCTTGCAACGATATGAGACTATTAGGAACAAGAGCAAATTTTAGAGGTCTTACAACTGCTAAGGGACTACCAAGATGTGATCCCAACCAAATTCTCATAGGTATAAGGCATAGATCAGTGTTTAGGATAAATTCACATAGAATTAAAAGAGTGTGATTAACCCATTAAGAAGTGACCATATAGATTAAATGATAACATGAGAATAAAGGTAAAAGTTGAGTTGGATGAAATACAAGAAGCTAGAATCATATATTAGGTAGAAAAATCTTATTGGGTAAGCCATATAGTGGTGTAACCAAATAAAACTAGAGAGATAAGGGTTTGTGGGGATTCCCACACACTCAGTGATGCTTGCATAAATGATCATTTTCCAATACCATTCACAAATGAAGTCCTTTAAGAAATTACAAGACATGAAGTGTACTCCTTTACATATGGATTTAGTGGGTACCACCAAATTCTAATCACATAGAAGATCAAGACAAAACTATGTTTGTAACTGAATGGGGGTCATTTGCATACAAGGTAATGCCTTTTAGATAGAAAAATGCACTTACAATATTTTTTAGAGATGTAATAACTGTATCCAAAAAAATTATTTATGATTTTATATAAGTGTATTTGGATGACTGGGCTATTTTATCTAAATTTAAAGAACATTTGCCGAAGTTTCAACTTGTGCTAGAATGGTTTCAAGTATTGTGTATTACTCTAAAGTTAAATAAATGTTTTTTTTCACACCTTTTGGTGTTCTACTAGGTTGTGTAGTAACATAGGTGGAATTTTGGTTAACCCAACTAAGAATTATTTCATTATAGGGATGCTAACTCCTACTAAATCTACTAAAGTGCACACATTTCTTGGTCATATGGGATATTACAAGAATTTTATCAAAGGGTACATAGCTATATCTATGACCATGAAAAACTATTGTGTAAAGATACAAAATTCAAGTGGACAATAGAATTTCAAGAAACATTCATTGAGCTAAAAAAATGGCTCATAACAACAATATTTTTAGTATTTCTCAACTGGAAGAAGCCATTCTATGTGCATGTAGATTCTTCTGGTACTATAGTAGGAGTTGTCTTAGTGCAGTCAAGTGAAGGTGGAATAGATCATATGATACCTTTTTCTTGAAGGAAGCTATTTGCATCTAAGAAGAATTATACTACTACTAAAAGGGAGGCTTTAGCCATGGTTTTTGCACTACAAAAGTTTTGGTAGTACTTGTTGGCTACACCATTTGAGTTATTTATGGATCACTAAGCATTTCATTTCTTGGTTAATAAGCCAATTTTAGCAGGACACATATCTAGGTGGATTTTGATGTTTCAATAATTCCAATTCCATATTAATGTCAAGTCAGGATAAGAAAATTTTTGGCCAGATCACCTGAGTAGACTTCACAATGGGGAATAGCCAATAGAACTTGAAGATGAATCCCCATATGTGCATCTATTAAAAACTATTGTAGTTCCTAATAATATGGAAGATATTGAAAATTTCTTGGAGCAAGGAACCTTCCTTTTGCACTATATAGAGTAGGATAAAAATCAAATGGTCATATGAGCTATAAATTATATCCTCATTAATGATTTTTTGTACAAACTAAGTAGAGATGATGTATTATGCAGAGTAGATATAGAGCATGAACAACCATAACTTCTTTAGGAGGTTTATCAAGGAATTTTAGGAGGTCATTTCAAAGGTGAAGCTACTATAAAGAAAATATTATAGAGTGGGCTTTGGTGGCCTACATTATTTTAGGAATGTGCATAAAATATCTAAACATTGTGATGTCTACCAAAGAATGGGCAAGCCAAACCAACATGATGAAATGTCTTTGGTTCAAATGCTTGCATAAAAACCCTTTAAATAGTGGAGAATTGACTTTATTAGACCCATATCTCCTATAATAAAATGAATTCATGCATGGTACATTACTACTGTGATATATGATTTCACTAAATGGGTGGATTTTTCTACCACTCCAAGTTGTGATGTGAATGATGCTGCCAAATCTTTATATGAAAATAGCATTACAAGATTTAGATGTATGCTTAAGTTGATTAGTGATAGAGGCACACATTTCCTAAATAATACTATCAAGAGTCTCACTAATAATTTTATGATATCTTACTATAATACCACTACTTATCACCTATAGGCAAATGGACAGGATGAAGCGTCCAATAAAGTATTAGGTAAAATGATAACAAATATTTTTAATATACAAAGGGATGATTGGGAAGATCACAATCCTAAACTTTTGTGGGCATATAAAACACATTACAATAGACATAAAGGGTTCACTCCTTTTCAATTGGTATATGGTCTTGAGGTAATAATGCCTATGGAGTATATTGTTCCTAGTATGTGCATTGCGATGGTTATGAGATTAGGGGATCAAGATTCACTGAAAGCATGATTGATGGACTTAAAAAAGATGGAATAAAATAGACAAATGGCATAATGGATACAATATATTAATAATTATAATCATAAAGCATGTTACGATCACAATTTGTGATCTAAGGAATTTTACCTAGAACAATAGCTATTGATTTATAATTGCATATTTAAAACATTCCTATGAAAGTTTTGTATTTGATGGAAAAGACCCTATATTATTCATGAAGTGTCATAACAGGGTACTCTAGTGTTAAAGTATTTACAGGGAACCATACATCCAAGACATATAAATGGTTGTAAGATTAAGACTTACCACCTTTAATCTCTATTATTAAGATGACAAATTGAGTGGGTGCTAAGTAGCACTTTATAGTTAGGATTTTATTTAATGATTATTTTTTTTTAGGTTAGAATGTTTATACAGTGTGTTCATTATAACATAACATCATAATAACCATGAAGTAATTATAATCATAAGGTGTGATTGCATTCCAAATAAAACTCATAGGATACATCTAGTCACAACTACATTAAGGAAATTAATTAAGTTAGAGGTATGGAGAAAGGATGGCCGACGGTCATGCTAGACTGTTAATGATGTAGCATTTTAAAAGATTACATCTTTTTCAAGGTAGACTGAGTAGTAAATGGATAAGTGGAGTCATAAAAAAATTAGATAGATAAAAGGACATGCAGTCACATAAAATAACTACCAAAGGGGTAAATCAAATATTTTAACCACAAAACATCATTTCAAGGCAACTTATAGTAAGTGATATTAATTGGAAGAGCAATACTCATGATTAAATAGTTATTTCATTCAAATTATTTGTTGAGACAAAATTTGATGCCAAAAACTATTTAAGAGTGGGGTATGGACAATGACAAAACATTACAGACTCTAACTAATAAGAGAATTCTATGATTTGCTTTCAAAATACTTCCCTATGAATGGATTTTGAACCAAAGCTTGATCAAGCAAAGAAATCATTCATCTTAGATCATTGATATTATTGGAGAGAGCTTATTTGTTGATCCTACTCATATATGCATAAAAAGAGGAGATGGGGATTAGATTAGGTCTTTTCCAAACTAATACAATGACCTAGATCCATTTGATTTCATTGACACAATAGAAGCTATCTTTTTTATGCAAGATCCTCAAGAAGCCACATAATTAGGATCCCTCACACTTAAACATCCACTTCAAGGTTCTAACATATAAAGGTTGATTAATTATCTTGCATTTAGGAAACTTGATGAGGTCATGATGACTTTGTAAGTCTCTATAATTAAGGTTATATCCTTTTATCCCAATATATTATAATTTAGACCACTGTAAAAATAATGACAGGAGCCACAGGTCTTCCAAATTGTGATAAATCCCTCCTTTAATATAAATATATGGTACAAATAATCCATTCAGATGTGTAGGAAAAATATACCACATGAGTAAGTTGAGGAACACTAATCGATTCAATTGAGGATGCTTCGAAGTTCATTCTAGCATAATGCATCACAAAAGATTTTGGCAAACTACCAAGCAGGACAAGTAAGCGATGAAAGGGGTAATTGATAGTTCATATCACATGATACAACTATGGGAAGACTTCAATTGACATGATTTTTTGGAACCCAAGCTCATTGCCAACATCAATAAGGTACTTTCAGGTAGCACATAAATATTTCAATACTGGTTTTTGGTTTTATTATTGTGCTTCACACAGTGGAAATATCTACTTGGACTAGTCAATGTGACTATAGATTTTTGGCCTCCTAATACCCTCAAAAACATCACATGGACAAAAATGGGGAATTACAATGACCAATTTGGGTAGTTTAATACATGGTGTTTAGAAGCACTATCTTTGATTAGAACATACCCAAGAATCCCATAAGATGTCACATAATATTTGGGACAACATGCTTCGATCACCAAACCGCATAATACCACTCAAATTAAAATTCATGAGTTGGTCACTCCACCTATGACTCTAATGCCATTATTTATTTATATGATAGAATCATAGGCTAAAGTCTATAAGCACAAATCCTTAGTTATGAGGTTTGCTCCACCTCTATAAGTTCTTCTTCTAGAGGCGTAATAATTAGATACAAAGCAAGCACAACCACAATAACCCACTTAGCTACATACCCCACCACAATAGATACAAGCTCCACCACCAAGGATAAAGGTAAAAGGAAGGCACCTTCATAATGATCCTCATCACTACCACCAAGGAAAATGATGTGGCAAATAAAGTCCCGGTTGGATAACCCTATGGTTTTAAAGATAGATGGTGAGTACGACCTACCAAAGATGGGAGTGAATGAACATGAAATTATAAAATATATGTTAGAAGACATATATAAATAGTTTTATGACAAAGAGGTGGAAAATAAATTATTTTTATGGAAATTAGTGTGCACTTGTCAAGTGTGAAACAATATATGAAAGGAACTCTAGGTTGATATTACTCAAACACCTCCATATATTCTTATGGATACTATAGGTCAGGAAACAACTCAACATAAGATGGACATAGAGATATTTATAATAGATCGAGTCACAACATCATCAACTACATAGATGGTGGATCTACTAGAACAAGGCAATCCTACATAGCCCGTGTTCCAATGACCACATACACACCCTACCTCCAAACCATCATAAACTATATGAAAAAGGATTGTGTCTTCCAGTGAACTTACAAGAGCAAGTGGTGCATGAAAGTCCTAAGCAACATAGTAATAGGCCTAGCCTCATGTTATGAAGAATCAAAAAGAGACCCTCACTCCTCCAACTAGATCCATGTAATATCCCAAATGTGATATTTATGCACATATGCTAAAAATCTAAAAATATAACTTCAACAACTTGGGAATGAACACAATGTGATGATAATGAATACTATTATGGAATGAAATATTTACAACATAGATGAGAAACAACACAAATCTAAATATTGAATGCTTATGAATGGAATATTACAAAACATCAACAATAAGCTCTCTCACACATATAGAGCTATTACCACAAACCACACTAAAAGCTTCAAACTCTTTGAAGATCAATTGCAATCTTTGGATGAGATCACCTCCATGAACCATAGTGTTTTCATATATTCATCCAGTAAGCACCTAAGGGGTTTCATCCTTGAATCCTCTTCTTCAATGGGTTTTCATCCAAGGAATAATATGAATGAACATAAGTCCATACAATGTAATAAGACATGAATTTGAGTTATAATTGGCAAAAGATGATTTTTTATAATGGAGAGCATGCTAATATATAACATTTACTAAGAAGAAGAGAGGAGAGAGAGAATATGGCACCATAGAATAGTAACCCATGTGAAGGGTTGCCTTGGGCTTCAAGTTAGTCAAAAATTAGATCACATGTTGATCCCTTGACTTATGTTTTGGTCTCCCACTTTCCCATATGCCTCCAAAGTGTCTTCCTCCTCACACATGTGAGGGAATCAAATGATGGGGACTCAATTACTATTAACCATGTGCATATATGTGCCAAAGATCCTCTCAACAACCAACTTTTAACTTCTCACAAGATTCCAACAATGTACCCGCATACATTTGTGCCAACTTTACCCTTTTTGACCATTCCACATGCTTAATCATGAATTCATAATAAAAATGCACCAACATTTCCTTTTCCCATCAAGGATAACCCATCTGAAGGAATAAAGCAAATCTAAATTATCTCCAAAGTGGAGTAGGATTTCCCACTCTACACACATGCTCAAGATCTTTAGAATATTCTCCTATGGGCAATACCACCTCACTATTACATCACCTCCTACATCACTTTCCATGTCACCATGAATAGTGATAGTGAATAGTAATAGAGGAATAGTGACCCACTCTACTATTCCCCTTCATTACTTGATTTAGCCTATGGGAATTATATAGGATAAGGGTCCCTTGCATATGTCTCATTCAAGAGAAAGGGACATGACAGTCCTCCCCTCTCAAAATTTCTTGCCCATAAGTAATTTCAAGCTTAGATGTCTAAAATTTTAGGACCATATAATCTAGGCTTTAGTTTCTCCTTCCCACTAAATGGATGCAATCTCAAGTACATTATATCATCCAACTCAGATGTATATCCTATCCTCTTTTTATCTATAGATGTATTATATTGATCATGTGCTTGATGTAACCTTTCCTTGAAAAATCCTAAGATATCTTGGTTATGGTTAACCAAGTCACTTTTCTCATGCACTCTACTCTTTGAGAATATCATAGCAAGAAATGTTAATGCATCATAACCATAAAATGCTTTAAATGGAGACATACCAATAGACATATGATGTTCTATGTTGAAATAATATTCTCCCATATGAATCCATTTTATCCAAGTTATCTATTGAACTGAGATATATCTTTCTACCCACTTGTTTAGACTTTTTATTTCCCCATCCATCAAGGGATGGTAACTAGTGTTAGGAGTAAGCTTGGTACCTGTCAACTGAAATAATTCCAACCAGAATGAACTGATGAATATACTATCTCTATTATTGATTATACTTTGGGCTAACCCATGTAATATGAAGATTATCTTGAAAAATAAATCATTAACTTGAGGTGCTTTGTAATCAATAGAGATAGAAAGAAAATGTGCATATCTATCTACTTGAACAAAAATGCAAACTTTCCCTTGTAACTTGTACAGTCTTATAATGAAGCCCATGGAGATAATTTTCCATTTTTGTCATGGGATGGGAAGTGGTTATAGCAGACCCATTGGTAACTCTTATTCTCCCTTATTATATTGGCAAGTTAAACATTCCTTGATATTCACAATAACATCCTCCTTTATATACTTTCAATATAATCTCTCTCTAATATGTTTGCATGTTTCAAAAAAACCTGGTTGTCCTTTCAAAGGTGCATCATGAAATGACTTTATTACTTTATTTTTCAACTTTGATTCAAGAACACTGAATACTTTATTCTTGAATGAGATTAACCCATCTGCCATTGTATAACTATCATCTTTCTCCAATCCATCAAGAATGTCAGTAGTAAAATCATTCTTAGGATACTCATCTAATATAGAAATTTTATAATATATAAAAATAGTAGGAATATTGAAAAGAATGGGCAATATAAAGAGTGCATCAGCTACAACATTCTCCTTAACATATTCAATTTCAAAATCATATGCTTGTAGCTTACTTATCCACTTTTATTTTTTGTCATTCAAATTTTGTTGTCTTAGAAGAAATTCTAGACTATTAGGATCTAACTTGACAACAAAAATTCCACAAACCAAATATTGTCTAAATTTCTTCCAAACACAAATTATAGCCAATCTTTCTTTATCATATCTTATTTCACTAAAAAAAATCTTTATTTTTTATTTAGAAAGAGATTAAAACTTTAAAAAAGGGTGAGGTTAGTATAACCTGGATGTGGTTTTCACTCCGTAATCTAGACAGTTGTAGATACTCCTCTTTCGCTTACTTGCAAATAAGAAAAAGACTAAAAAATGGTTGATTAGTTAGGTAGAAGGGTGGATTACCTAGCAAGATAAATCCAAGAAGTATATGACTTCCTTCAGGGTTGTCAATCCACCTTTTAAGACAAGTTAATGTTAATAGAGTTGTTGATAAAATATGTTGCATAACATAAATGAAAATACTTAAGCAAAAGAAATAAATTTTTTTCAAAAGAAATTCTTATTTTTAAAAAATAACATTAAAAGAAATGTTAAACTATCAAAAATAGGATCAGGTGTGGTTAGGGTATTTTTTTTGGTCTGTGTAGTGACAAAGGTCAAGAAAATAGGGTTTTGGTTAAGGTTGAGAGGTGGTATGAACTTATTGTTTTTGGTCACATGGTGATCATTGGTAGTTAGGGTGATCATCAATAGTTAGGGTGATCATCAGTGATTAGGGTGACCATCATCATCTAGGGTGATCATCAATGATTAAGGTGATGTGATCTAAGAATTTGACTCGAGAGGATGGTTAGTATGATGTTATTTTCAAAATGAAAACAAAATGAAAGAAACACTCTAACTAGTATAACATCTCTAGGCCTAGACACTAGGGAGAGCTTAGTTAAAAAACATGAATAAAACACACAACTAAAATGTAAAATAAACTCTCTTTTACCTTCCTTGGATGCTCTAAAATGCTTGTTGTAGTGGCTTGCTCGGCTTGTACTCATGAAGTACTTGGTAATAGAAGCTTGGCTACCTCCATCTCTCCTTGGCACCTTTGGCTTGTGGCTTGGCTTGCCTCGGAATCAATTTGGCATGGTAACACTAGTTGCATGAAGCTTTTAGAACCAATATTACATTATAACTTTGCATAATCATGTCTTAGAAATGATGTTCTTGGCTTCTCTATTTATAGATTTTTGAGAATGACTATAATCAACCTGAACTGTCCATACTGAGATTAAGACATGTGGTTGAAGATTAATTATCCTCATCATGACATTATAAGAAGGGTAAATTAAGAGGCATGGAGGGCATTATGCAAGGCATTAATGAGGCATGGGAGGCATAAATTCTGATATTTATAGCATTTATGGTCTAGGGATGTCTTCCCAAGAAATAAGGTCACCTGATGATGTAAATATTCAATATTCATTTCCAAAACAAATTATTCAACAATTTTATATGGAATTATTAATTAGGCCTTAATTTGGGATAATTAGCTCTTAAGCATGATTAAGTACTTTGTGCACAAATTACTCAAATTGATCATAATGCCTTATTATTGGTCTAAAATTTGACTGGATTAGAATTGGAAGTCAATGTCAGATGTGTTAGATATGTTATCCCATTTATGATGTTATCAACACCAAATAACAAAGACACGTGTCTCATGCAAGAGATTTGATAGGAAAGACTAATCCAGAGCACCTAGGTACAAAATTGGCATTTTGACTTGAAATGATCTGATCAAAGTTAGCTGGCCCATAAATTGCATTACCCCATTTAGTGATACCCTGGCCAAAATTGGCACTTGAATATGTCAGTTTCACATCATTTAGTGTGTTTTAGTGTTTTAGGTCAAATTGTACATTTTAGGTAGAAATTGGTCAAAATCTTGGTTAGAGGTCATTGGTGGCCAGATTTAGGTGTCTATAGTTTGGCCCTATTTGGGAAGATGTTTTAAACCATAGGCAAAGCAATGTCTTCTCAAATAATGAGAGATGACCTATATGCCAAAAAAGAATATGATGGTTAAAGAACAAATCTCCAAATGGTTTTGGGAAGCCTACGAGGATGCCCCCTTGAGGGAGTGGCCATCACATTTATTGATGGATGGTCCTTTGAAAAGAAACAAGAAGAAAGGTAGAATTAACCCATGGTTAATATTAATCCAAATGAGAAAATGATTCCATGCATTGATGTAAAAAGGATGAAAATTTTCCCAAAGGTGGTTATAATCAAGAATGAAAGTTAAAATAATGATTTTCCCATAGGTGGTTATAATCATTAAGAGGACTTGGACTGGCTAAAGATGATTATGCCCTAGTTAGGGATGATTAGAAGCATAACTCAAGGATATAACCTGAATATAAATTAAAATATGAGTAGGTGTAAATTAATGAAATAAATGAATATAAAAATAAAATTGATCAGTGTGAATGATTCAATTGTACCTACCAATGAGGAGATGCTCATCTTGATTAGCAATGATACAACTAGAATGGTTAATGGGTTATATTGATCAAGGTGGGTGGGAGGATTTGCCAAGGTGCCAAGGAGAAACTTTTATGGATCCATTGATTATAGACATTCTTGAAGTTGATTTTTGTTATAGCATGTGATGGTAAGCTTCATGATAGAACACCATGAAGACTTGGTCAAAATATGCATAAATACTAACTCTCGATCCAATAATCACTCAAAAACAATGCACCAATGATGAAAACCATGATGACAATGTTGACATATGAATATGGATAGACTCAATAATAATGTGCTTGAGGAAACACCCAACGAATGCATATAGATCACGTCAAGGCAACAATGCTAAAAGCAAAAAAACAAGCAAGCGAACAAATAAATAAATAAACAAAAAAAAATGAATAAAAACAAACAAACAACCTAAAATAAACAAACAAATATAAAACCTAAAAACAAAAGCAAAAGAAAGCATCCTAATAATGATAATGCCCTAGTAAGGTGAATCAAAGATAACTGACTAGGCTTAGATAGGACAAATATTTTTGGATTTTTGAAATGTTATGAATGTTTTTGGCATTTTGAGGTATCTTAATTTGTTAGAGAATTACAAGATACCTTCTCATTAAATGGTGAGAGCACTTGGCTTAGGTTGATCACAAAATGGTGAGAGCATATGGAAAGGGGGATTGAGGTGACCTCAACATGAATTGAGCATGACCCACATAGTCGTAAAATGATCTCAAGTCATAGTAATTTTTTCCACACAAAAGGTGAGGAAAAACCAACTAGGTCTCAACAAGTTCTCAAAACTAGAAAATGGCCAATTACATGAAAATAATAATGGCAAGGTGATGTGGCAATGCATGATAAATAAGTATTGCCCCTAGTTTTCCCATAGGTAGTTATAAATAGGACATAAAAATATAGTTAAATGATACTAATTTGTCCATAGGTGGTTATAATTAGTAGCAAGACTAGTGAAAAACGGATTTGCCATAGGCAGTTATAATCAAGCTCACATAAACAAACATGGATATAGGATGAAAGATATATTACCAAATTAACTATCACACTACTTTCATAGACTATCATTTAAACACAGATTTGATTGATTATTAAAACGTGATTGGAATCCTCTCACAAAAAGTGTTGGAAGAACTAAAGGAACCAATATCAAAATAGGATTGGGTAGGATGGCTAAAAATAGGCTTTGGTCTAGATAGGAATGGAATTATAGGATGGAATGACTTTGCTTTAGGATAATGATGGTTTTTGATGGATTGAATAAAATGGTAAGAGGGTTGCCCCCAAGTGATGGGGTGAATGGTTGGGATCTACAACAATGGAAAATGGATATGTAACAATGGCAATGTGAAATGATATGGTACATGTTTTTGGCTTGGGTATGGTTTTTGATTCTATTGTTCTTGTTGATGGGGAGATGCATGTATTAATTAAAAAATGATAAAAATATAATACTCGATCATGTTAATTACTAGCCCACACCTCATCTAAATAACTACTTTATCAATAATTGGTTGTAGATTTGATTGTCAAGAATGCTTTTGTGATCTTCATTAGTCATTGTTTTTGATTCCATCAAGCATCAAGACAAGGTATCTTTGTATCCTCTACAAATGAAAGTGTAGTCATGGATGGTAAAAAAGGACAAATAATGGATGGTAGGTTTGATTATGAAATGGAATGGTAGATGATAATGAAATGTATAATGGTAGGGAAACAAATGAAGATCAAGATGTTTAGTCACAGGTAATGTTGTTGATGCTGGATTCAACATAACTTTGGTTGTGGTAGGGTCAAAGACTTGATGTCCACCAATTTTTCTTATTGTTTGATCTTGAGAATAGCTACCATCTAATTACACTATAGATAGGAATTTATTTTGATTTGATCTTTGATTTTGTCTTCATCAAGCAGTGAAGAACTTTTGTGCCTAGCTATTAGTGCCTCAAAGAGGTTTTCACTGATGAAGTTGTCTTAATTATCTCATAGTGCCTTCAAGAAGGTTTCACTAAGGAATGTTGAATTTTTCATTTGATTGTCTTCTAGGGCTTCTAAAAAGTTTCACTAGAAGATGTTGAGTTGTGACTTTGATTATCCCCTAGTGCCTCCAAAAAGGTTTCACTAGGAGAGTGTTCTTCTGCTATATGAATGTGGTCTTGGCCTTCTTGCTCTTCTTCAACTACTATGTTGCCATTGATGTAGTTTAACAAAGTGTGATTCTATGGATACCAATCAACACTTGTGAGAGATGGAATGTCAATGATATGGCTATTTTGGTTGATGGTAATGGCATGTGGAATGGTAATGGAATGGGGAGAGGCCGTACAATCTTCATAGAAGATACTAGAATAACTTGTGAAAATATGAAGTACTCATCTTCAAAAATCATATAAGGATCACAAATGTATTCAAATTGATATATAAGGCATGCATAACCAATGTTGTAAATACCATGAACATATTATTCTTTTGAATCTAATTCTAACCCAAGGGACTCTGATTCCAATGTTGAGACTGATGTTGATTATGATTTTTATGCTTAATATGATGTCAAATCAAGAATAAAACATAACTCTAATTTTGATTCTTCATCTGATGGGTATTTTGTTACAATGATGTCTTATTAAATATTTGGTATTAGATAAGTAATAGCCTGTGATGGCATAAAGGGCTCCACAAAAACTAGTTTGTCAAAGTGAGACTCCTCTAGGATGGTAAAAGGGTTAAGAGACAACTCCTTAGAGACTGTCTTGTCAATAGGAGGCCCTTGAAAAATAGGCACATGGTCAAGGTAATGATTTTCCCAAAGGTGGTTATAATCATTAAGAAGTGACTCAATAAAGACTAGCTCATCAAAGTGAGACTCTTTGACAACTGGTATAAGATCAATAAGCAATTCATCACAGGTTGACTTATCACAAATGGTTGAGTCAACATATATGATTAGTTGGTTGTCTTGGCCTTGGTTTCTAATGAGTATAAAAATACCAATTTTGAACATAGCTTGGTATTTGAATGATTGGATGGTTTGAGGTTTGGATGGCATTGGTACTGGAAGAGGAATGACTTATGGTTGGATAATGATAGGGCATTGAGGAGCATGATTGCTTGCATGAGCCAAAGGATGAAATCCTAAAATGGTAATGATAGGGCATTTTGGGGCTTGATTACCTGCACAAGCCAAAAGACTAGGTACAAAAATGATGAAGGGGCATTGTGGAGCTTGATTGCTTATACAAGTCAGAGGATAAGGTCTTGGTATAGGAATGGTATGACATTGTGGTCTTGGAATAGAAATGGTATGATGTTGTGGTCTTGGAATAGAAATGGTATGATGTGGTGGATCTTGATTACTCACATAATCCAAAGCATCCAAGTCTTCCTCATAAACCATATCATCCCAATTGTGAGTTAGCTCATAAGTTGGTTCTTGACTGTGTTCCACATGCTAATTATTGTAAAGAGGGTATGTATCCATATCCCAAATAATATTATCTATAGTTGGATCTTCAATGTCCTCTTCATAAGCCTCTTCATGCCAATCAAGGTCTCAATTTGGATTTTTTGGATTTTGACTATGTTCCTCATATGAAGTATTATAGGGAGAATAATAAAACTCCTTAGAAAATATTTCTCTATAGGGGTTCCTAGTGGGATTTTGTGCAGCTATTATATATGAGTTGGATTATATGTGACTCTACCATAATTGTAGCTATATATTCCATTTAAATGATGAAAACTCTGAAATAAAAAGGCTTAGAGCTCTATAAACTCTAAAAAACTATGTCCAAAAGGACAAATGGTTCAACTTGGTCTAACTTGGTCAAAGGGGTGGAACTGTATCTCTAATGGGATTTATACTAAGACTTGGCATAAAATAGTCTAAAATCAAAATGTCTAATGCCAAATGTCATACACACAAAAGTTCAATCATTTGAATAAAAATTAGCATGTCAAAGGTGTAGGTCAAAGTGTTCCAAACAAGGTCTAAACTAGGAAAGGGAAAAGTTGAGTTGTTAGGTCTTTTGTCTAAATGCAGAGTCAAAAACCTAGGCTCAAACAAATAGGCATACGTTAGTGATCCAAAACTTGAAATATTTGGTTGAAATATAATTCAATAAATAATAACACAACTAAAATAATGTTATCTCTGAGAAGAGATGTTTTATTGATCAAATTTGTAAACCCAAACATATGCCTATCTCTGAGAAGAGATGTCTGATTTCCATTTTAGGTTACATATTAATTTATACATCTTTTGAAGGTGTGAGGAGGATGTGGAAGGTCACCAATATTGAGGGAGATTAAGTGGTCCAACTTCCATGATTTACAACAATATAGAATTCGAGGAACTACTATTTTTAGAAACTTACTATTTTTAGACTCCACTACTAAAATTAAAATTTAGGGCACTTCCTTTGGGTTTTCTAGGGCCAAACTTCATTGATCAGAGATAAATGTCATCTCATGATGTTCCCCTCATTATTAGCTTTCCAATGGTTCAAATGGTGAGTCAATTGGAGCTACAGTGCAAAAGTTATGGCTCTTGAAAGTTCCGTCATCAATTGGGGTGGACCCATCACCCGAATTGTCACCTGAATTGTTGCCCGGATCAGCTAAGACTTTTAGCCAAATGGCATTAAAATCTAGACTTTAAATAAAGGTTTATATGATTTGATTTAATATATCAAGTTTGGAAACAACTTTGACATAAACTCGACACACATAATCAAACATAAACATGGTCAATTAGCATAAGGCATAAGGTAAAAGGCATTTCGAGAAAGACTATGTTCTCCCAAATAAAGTACAAATAATGATGATCATAGGAATTAAAAAATAAAACCATCAATAGTTTTAAATTTTGGGTAATCGATTAACTAAATTTAGGCAACCCAAAAGAGAAAGATTTGTGTATCAGCCTCATGAATTGAGGCCTAAATAGAAATCAATCAATGTTTGGATCCAATCTTGACAAGGCTAATTGAAAACTCAATGATGAAAACTAAGATTTGATTAAATAAGCTAGACAAGATTGGACAGCATGATGGCATAAGACAAAGGTCCAAATGGTAGATATGGCATGATTTGAAACAAATGGTTTTGATACAATGGTAAACAAGTCTTGAAATAAATTGAGTAGCCTAACTGCATAAGCTTACTCGAATAATATGGTCAATGTTATGTTTCAAAGACTTAAAAGGATCAAAATGTTTTGACATGATTTGGGTAGCATAATGCTACCCTTCACAACTCAAATGACATACACACAAATAAGTTTAGAAAATAATTCAAGGCACAAGTGTGGTGTAAAACAATCAGCATAATGCCTCTTTAGACAAAAGAGTGACGTATAGACAAATTAGTTTTGACATGGATTTATGAACAAACAAATAAGTTTTAGTCTCAAAAACACCAAGTAAGATAAATAACCAAAATACACTAAGTATAATCATCCAAATCTTAGCAAGGGTATGGAAATGTGGGGTTGACTAAACTAGAAAACTTTCAAATGTTTCTAGGGGAATCAATTGCTTAATGACTTTCACATCAAATGATGCATAAAACAAGCACAAAAATTGGGTGACTATGGCATTGGCTAGTTTTAAAAAGGTTTATTCTTTTTTACAACCACTACATCCTGTTGTTCATTTAGTGTAGTGCGATGTCCAAATGTAGATACGTCCCATGTGTAACTCAAAAGGAGTAAGTGAAGTCAATGCTAGGAGATGAAACCCTGAGACAAAGCTTCCCTAAAGAACTCACGAGAGGTGATGAAGTCCCCCTCATAAGCAAAGTTTACATAAAAATAAAGAAAACATGAAAGTAGAAAGACTTTAAGGTCATTTTCAAGGTCACCCAAACTTTGACAAGTTTTTGGGGAGTGTTTTAGATGACTTTCTTTCTAAGCCTTAGACTAGGCTACTTGCAATAAGAATGGCACTTTTGATTCAAAGGGTTCCCTAAAGGGGACAAATGAAAGAGCATACATACAACATCCCTCTTTTTGCCTAACATAAATTTAATTTAAACAACTAAGTAAATACAAAAATATTGAAAAGGTGAGTTCATTTTTAAGTCCAAATGAAAAATGAGGTGGTGTTCATTTGACCCCTTGGTTTTAGTTGCAAACTTTGAAAACATTCACCATAAATATCTAATTTTTTTGTTAAACACCAAAACAAGGTTCTTAATTGATTTTTAAGCATGCAAAATGTGATCTAAACATGTTTTTAGCAAATGTCAAGCTTGGTCCTATAATAAAAATGTTAGCATGTCCTTTATCCTTGAAACTCTTTTAGGTTTGAAATAATGAACTTTAAAAAAAGAGCTCTTGAGTCTTTGTTTTAATAAAAACATAGTGATCGACATTGATTATATAACTGAGGATGGTTACATTTGCTAATTGATGATGGTTGTCTAGCTGACATCGGTTATACCAATGTGACCAATGATAGCTATCTAACTGATGTCAGTTCTCAGTTACTATGTAAACCCATGGCAAACAAAAATGGCAAAATAAAGTTAGAAAATTAATTTACAAGATTTTTAATGATCAAAATGAATATTTTGAAGCTACAAAATGATCTTCTTCATGTGTGGGATGCATCTAGTCCCATCAGTAATGCCATTATGTGATCTAATAATTTGACTCAAGAGAGGATGGTTAGTATGTGTTAGTTTCAAAATGAAAACAAAATGAAAGAAGCACTCTAACTAGCATAACATATCTAGGCCTAGACACTAAAGAGAGCTTAGTTAACAAACATGAATAAAACACACAACTAAAATGCAAAAAAACCCTCTTTTACCTTCCTTGGATTCTCCAAAATACTTGTTATAGTGGCTTACTCAGCTTGTGCTCATGAAGTCCTTGGCAATGAAGCTTGGCTACCTCCATCTCTCATTGGCACCTTTGGCTTATGGATTGGTTTGGCTTGGAATCAATTTGGCATGGTAACACTAGTTGCATGAAGCTTTTAGAACCAATCTTGCATTATAACTTTGCATAATCATGTTTTAGAAATGATGTTCTTGGCCTCTCTATTTATATATTTTTGAGAATGTTTAGAATCAACCTGAACCATTCATCTTGAGATTGAGATGTGTGGTTGAGGATTAATTCAAATTTTTGGAATTAAGTTTATAATTATCCTCATCATGACATTGGAAGAAGGGGAAATTAAGAGGCATGGAGGGCATCATGAAAGCCATTGATGAGGCATGGAAGGCATGAATCCTGATATTTGTGGCATTTATGGCCTAGGGATGTCTTCCCAAGAAATGAGGTAACCTGATGATGCTAATATTCAATATTCATTTCCAAAACAAATTATTCAACATATTTCCATGGAATTCTTAATTAGTCCTTAATTTGGGTTAATTAGCTCTTAAGCATGATTAAGCACTTTGTGCAAAAATCACTCAAATTGATCAGAATGCCTTGTTATTTGTCTAAATTTTGACTAGAATGGAATTGGAACTCAATGTTAGATGTGTTGGATTCATTATCCCATTTAGGATGTTACCAATGCCAAATAACAAAGGCATGTGTCTCGTGTAAGAGATTTGATAGGAAAGAGCAATCTAGAGCACCTAGGTACAAAATTGACATTTTCAATCGAAATGATCTGATCAAAGTTAGTTAGCCCATAAATTGCATTACCCCATTTAGTGATAACTTGGTCAAAATTGGCGCTTGAATATGTCAATTTCACATCATTTAGTGTTTTTAGTGTTTTTAGGCCAAATTATGTGTTTTGGGTAGAAATTGGTCAAAAGATTGGTTGGAGGTCATTGATGGCCAGATTTAGGTGTTTATAGTTGTTTTTTATCACATAGTGATCATTAGTAGTTAGGGTGACCATCAGTAGTTAGGTTGATCATTAGTGATCAGGGTGACCATCATCATTTAGGGTGATCATCAATGATTAGGGTGACCATCAATGGTCACTGTGGATTTGGACAACTTATTGATTTTAGCTAGAATAGGTTATGGGTTGGTCCCAAAAAGGTTCTATGGGTTGTTCAAGGTTGCTTAATGGCCATGAGGTCAATAGGGAGCCTTAGAAGTTTTAAAGGTAAAGGTTTGGTGCTCATGTGGTTAAGAATGGTTAGTGGGTGTTCTGGTGGAAGAGGTAATGTATGAAGTTATAGAACTGCTAAAAATAAATAATTGAAACTTGAAACAAGAATATTATACTTAGATTGTGGTTGATAATTGATTGCTTGAATAAGTAATAGAGTTGGGATGTTGGAAGCTAGAGGAATACCTACAAAAGAAGCTCTGATCTCTTACCCAAGATGTTCTAATGATGATTGCTCTGATAATTATTGATCCCTTCTCACCTCCTCCTCTTTTCTTTATATATAAGGAAGGGAGAGCTAGAATTATAGGTTTAATGAGGGGTTCAACACCACATTCTAATTTTATTCTTAACATGAATAATTCATGAGAGGCTAAGAATAAAAAATTAAACTATAGTTGTTATGGGAGTTTAGTGTTTAAGCGGTGGAAACTTGACTGTCAGTGGTCAAGGTGACCATCGATGATCGAGGGTCAAGGTTACATTGGGTTAAAAAGGTAGGCTAGTTAGTGGGTTAAAACTAACTTTGGTTAGGTTTGTTTTGTGTTAAAATTGGCCAGGTTGGGTCCCTAGGGGTTCCTCAGGTGGTCTAGGGGTGTTTTGACGTCTAGAACCATAGTGTGCATTTTTTTAGTGTCTACATTTTACCTCTTTTTGTTATGCAATTTTTATCAATAAGTTTCAAAATAAAAATTCATTATGGTTCAAAGGTTAGGTTGCCTTGAGTATGGGAATAGGTGTTCCCCCTCAAACTCGAAATCGATGAGGTGAAATAGAATCGGGTACGAGTTTCATAAGTGGGTGATAGGTTAGGCATGGAGGTGGGTGATAGGTTAGACACTAAAGTGTAAACATACATACAAAGAATGACAAAAGTGTGATATAAAAGATCACACATTGATTAGGTTTCCATAGTTGGTAAAAATAAAGTTCAATATTATAAGGACAAGTGACAAGTGGACTGCATGACTGTATTTAGGCATGGTAGTTGGATACATTTGTAAATGTAATTCTCCTAGGCAAGGTATATATTCTTTTGGGTGTCTAAGGCAAGAAGTGATATCTATAAGACACAAATTAGTTTGTTGTAATCATAGGTATTTGAGGTAGGAAGTTCTCCTAATAAGACATAAGTTGGTTAGGTGTGCAAAAGATAGTGTAAGTTCAAAAATGTTTAACATGGCAATTATTGTTGTTGTGATCAAAATGACCAAGCCAAGGTCATCATAAAATGTGTGATAGTTTTTTATTGTTTTCTATTGATAAGGGTAATCTCTAACGGTTAGGGGGTTGGGGTAAGGTAATAAAACAAGGATGATACTAGAAGGACAAGTGGTAGCGTAACCAAGCCACAACATTAGGCATAGTTGATATGTGTTACTCCTATAAAATTAGGTATCCTAAGTAAGGTTGATGTATTTTTATGTATTTAAGGTAGGATGTGATCTTGAAAAGACAAAAATAGTGGTAGGTGTTGGGATCATAAAAGTGGCATATTCTGAAGCACCTAAATGGTTGATGCACAAAAGTAGTGTAAGTTCATCAAAAATGGCAAGGTAAATGAGGGGATCAAAATGACCAAGGTAAAGTTGGGTCACAAAAAGTGTGAAAGGTGGGTCAAGATGACCAAGTTAAGGTTAATTTTTTTGGTTGGGTGGTGGAGAATAAGGTAATCTCCAATGGGTGCATGGTTGGTAGGTTGGTTGGTTATTTGGAGAAGGTTATCTCTAGGATGGAAGAGACACATCTTCTCAAGTGGTAATTAAAGTAGGAGGTTTAAATGCTCTAGTTGGTAAAGACCATAATGTCAAGATGGGTGGGCTTAATAACATAGGCCCATTTCATGCATTGCATTAGTGTTAGTTCATTGGTTAAAATAAGTAGCTTGATTAGTTAGTGTCAAATAAGCTCAAAATCCCTTGATTTAGTAAAGGATGAAAGGTGGAGATGAATGGTAGGTGGATAAATAGTAGTGTAACCTTCTTGTGGGGATGGATTTCCCCTCTTATAGGTGACCTAAGAACCATTATAGAAAATTCCATGTTCTATGTTTTGTGTAGACTGATCAAGGTGGGAAGTCTATGAATGCTGCATGAAAGCATATTGAAGCTTTCTTGAGATTGTTTTGTTTTTTAATTTTGATTTTGAGTCTTTTTATGTTTTTATTTAATGGGTTTGGGAAGCTTCCAAGTTATTTATTGACAAAAGTTAACTTAGCCATCCTTCAAGGGAGTGGTATAAGCTTTGGATTTATTTATGTTGATAGTTATCCTTTGAGGGAGCAATCTACATTTTCAAGCAATTTTTTGATATTTTTGGTTAGTTGTCCTTTAAGAGATTAGTCTACAATGTTAGAGATTCTTGACCCAAGTGATATTTGGTATCCCAAACTAAATGTTATGTTGGTTTAGACATGGAATAGTTTATATACACTTAAAGGCTTTCCTTTATAGAGTCAAAACCATAACCCAAGAAGGTGAATGATGAGTGAAAGAGGTTTAAGTGATAATGCCCATGGGGATCCATCCCATAAGGGATGAAAAGTGTCCATGAGAATCATGCCATAGGTAGATCCATGGTACCCATGCTTAGGATTAGGCTAAGGTTGTGACAGATAATCACATGATCCTATTTTAATCAGTTATCCTTAAAATAAGGAAATGAAGGTAGATGAAAACAAAGGATGAGCTTAAGTTAGACATAAGATGATAAATAACTTGGTTTGATAAAATAATGGGATGTGAATGTAAATCATTGAGGGTTTTAGATTCTAATATGCCCCAGATCCACACTTACATGTAAATGGTTTGATCCAATCAAGAGAGAAGAGGTCCCCCAGTTACTTTTCAACACTTGATTAGACATGGAAAAGAATGTAGGTTAGACAAAGTAAAAAAGGCAAGGTTAGTTAGGTGATGGTGTATAAACTTTGGTTAGCAACAATGTTGATTGGTTTTTGGTGTGGTAGATTTAGGTGTTGGTTTGGGTTATTGATAAAAGGTTTGTCAAGGTTAAGGTTTGTTTAAGTTTAAGGTTAGTTTGGTGGTAGTTAAGATTTGATTGGTTATAAGTGAGGATGGTTTGGTTATAGGAAATGTTGGGTTGATGGTAGGTGCCAAGGGTTGGTTTGGTCATTGGTTAATGTTGGGGTTATTAATTGTTTAAAGCTTTTGGAGGAAGAATTCCCCTAGATGCTCTTTTCATGAATGCTGAGGTAGGAAAATATTCTCAGGTAAAGATGTGGGTTACTAAAGAGGGTCTAAGAAGGATGAAGATGGCTTCATTTGCCTCTTAAGGGTTGTTAGTTTTTATTTTTTAGTTTGTAGTTCAAGTTGTAGGTGGAGGTTCAGGCGAGATCTCTGTTATTGTGTTATGGCAAGGGAAACATTTTTGGATCAAATTTGGGTAGGTTTGTGGTCTAAAAATGATGTTGGGGACATCATCTTGAAATAGAGGTGGGTTGGAAAAGAGTGTTATATTTTCCTAATGAGGGAGCTTAGGTGAGGTGTGGGTAGATTGCATAAAAGGGTAGCAAAGATTTACAAAATCTTAGATGAAGCATTGGTGTTGGTTTGTGTTGTTAGATAAGTTGCTTATGACTGGATTAAAATTTGGGTTGATCATGGTTGATTGATTTGGTTTAGAGGTTGGTTTGATTGGTTGTGGTAATTAGGATGGGTATTTGATTTGGCTTTCTGGTCAGGTTTGCTTATTTACTTGGTTTATTTGGTAAGGTAAGGTGATAAATATTTGACCCTGTTCAAATGGGAATCAAATCAAAGACAATGTCATTAGGTAGATGAAAACTAGAAGATTATAGAGGAATCGAATGGGTTTGATTTTAGTTGAGATTGGGTTAGATTTAGTTATAGGTGAGGTGTTTTAAGTTTAGGTTGGCTCCATTAAAAGAGGAAGTGGAAGAGGTGGGTTGGTTTCCTTAATGATGATTTTAAAGCAAATTTGAGAAGGCTTTTATTGGTCAATAAGTGGTTAGTTTAAGGTTGATTCTTCCTTAGTGATTATTTTAAAAGGAACTTGAAAAGGGTGCACTTGGTTAACAAGTGGATTGGTTAGGGTTTTTATTATGGTTTCCCTAGTTATAGATGTACTAAGGACCAAATCTAATCAAGGGACCTCATTGTGTTGAGGGCTTTGATTATGGGATTGCACAATAATGGGTGAAAAAAGAGGTTCAATGATTGACTGCTTGAATACATTCAAGGCTAGGTTGGGGGGAACACAGAGAATATCCTTTAGAACCTCCTAATTTAACTTATTTGGGAATAATGGAGTTTTGTTCTTATCTTAGTTAAGGGTCTAGATTAATAAATACTTACATAATATAGCAATAAATACAATGCTCATTTGTGTAACTATTTGTCTTTTTCACCTTTCTAAAAATAGCAATAAATAAGAACTATAACTTAGCTAGAAAATAGACAAAGATGGTTGATATAAATGTTGAAAATGGCTGTGTAGGACTGGGAAGGTGTCATAAACCTAAATCTAGATTTTATTAGGTGAAAGGATAGGATCACTGAAAAGTGGATGCTTTGGTGTATGGTGCTATTTTTCGATTTTGATGTTGTTCATTGTAATTTTTTATTTTAAATTCCAATGCAGTCTGATTTCAAGATCTTTTAGGTGTCTTTATTTCTTTATGATCACCTATTTGTGTCATTGTATGAGCTATTTTCTTCTCAAACCCTAGGTCTACCTACACACATGAAAAAACAAACATATAAAAATCCAAAAAGGGGAAAAACTAGGTTAGGGGATATGTGATCACATGATCTAGAACCCCTGTTATCCTAATTGCTACCTACATTAACCCTCAAACTAGGGTCTCAGATCAAATGTAGTTAGCCCTTAGGGAACGTGCATAATCAACACACATGATAGATGTAATAATAAAGTTTTTCCTAAGGCTTTCCTTGATCAAGCATGCAAATCTATGTGTGATGCAAAATTATGAGCTATACTATTGATTGATTTTAATTATTTAATGTGCCAAATTAGTAAGTGCTAGTATAAAATGCCTTGTGAAGTCCTTTATATAGGAGACTCTTTATTTTGAATTTGGGAGCTTTATTCATGATAACCAACATTAAAAGGATAAATAAAACTTAAGGGAGGGGACAAGAAGGGTTTGGGACCCATTAAATAAGAAAAAATTACTATTGGATAATAGCGTCGAGGAGGACAGGAGCGCTGGGAACTATAGTCCATCAAAGTTCTGTTGTCCAAGACTCAAAAAAATAGGTTGAGGCTAACATAGGCTAATTATAGGGGTATTTGGAGTATATATTAGTTGACTGAGATAATGGAAGATGACAAAAGTGAGAAACAGGACCAATACATGCAAAACAAAGACATAAATATTGAGAACAAGGATCATATTCTCTAGTCAGAGTCTCATGTGAAGAGGATTGTGAAAATACATGATATGTGTGGCTTCTTGACCAATTTAGGGTGTATACATTTTCAACCCTTTTATTCTAGTGATGCAATGAAATGAAATACTATAGTAAAATAAAGAAGAATAAAATTCATACTTGAACCTACCTATGTGGAGGTGAATGTGCTGCAAGGGTCTAACTCATTTCCTAGCCAGGGAAGTGGATGGAGAGATGAATAATGCCTAGAGAGAGAAGGAATGCATGAAGTAGATTCCCCCTGTACTAAATCTGAATGTGAAATCCATGTATCATAGAGAAGGAGGGAAATGTTTTCCCCCATGTTGAATTTGACTAAAGATGAGGAATGCTCAGAGGCCTAAAACCAATATGTATCCTCTATCCCACATAAACTCATGTAATCTAGATGTATGTATAAATTTGTATTTTATGAAGATCAAAATCTATCATGCCCCCCACTCTGAATATCTGAACTAGAATTAATAAGTGCTTGAAGGCCCAAAACCAATGTATGTCCTCTATCTTACACAAACTCATGTAGTCTGGATCTAAGTAATACAATAGACCAACCACTATAGATGACTGTGTGATCCAGCTTGGTGACAACTTGGATATAGCTAGGTGTAATCTAAAAATCTGGTCAATGTACAAGAAGTGAATGGCATGTATTACCATTCCATCTATATAAACTTGAGTGATGAAGAACATGAACAATCTATGTTATGCCCCCAAATCTAGTATGTGAGTAATGTATCTACTCAATCCACATGTGACATGACATATCTTACCATGCCTCATGTGAAAAAATGGAGACCAAAATAGCATGCTCTACACTATGCCTATTATCTAATATCTGATTCTATAACTGTGTCATGTTGTATAAAGGTGTATGTGTGAGATGTATAGTATGTACATGCCCCCAAATATAGTATCTGAGTCTGTATCTATATCAAAATCATTGTGAATCCATATAATATGAACCACTGTATCTAAATAGTCTATGTATCTATAAACTAAAGGTATATCCCTCTAAATGTCATGAGTAATGTTGAGTGACCCACATAATCTGAGTCACTATATATTTCAACCAATCTGAGTTGAATCTAATAATCTGAATGTTGGATGTGTAAGAACCATGATGTATCCACTTATGAGAGTGGATGGGTATGTTGGGTAAGTTTAGAAAAAGGAATAGTATGAATTATGCCTCCCTTTTGAGGAGAGGGACAAAATATATGATAAAGGAGGTCGAGTGAAAAGTGATGACTAGTGGTATAGTAATAGAAACAAGGTTGGTATATTGTGAATAGATTAAAAGGGTATTTGATTGTGTTATTGAGAATAGAACATGTTTTGATTGGTGACAACCAAGGTGCATGTCTGGATATAAGAGAAATATATAAATGTTCATGCCATAGTAGGTAGATGAGGTAGTTAGAGAGCAAAGCTTGAGTGATGTCAAAGGTATCATTGTCATGATTTTGTGGAAGGAAATGGTTTAAAAAATGGAGTTATAGGGTGCAAGTTACGGGCAAAATGGTATTTCATTTTGAACAAAAATTTTAGTTAATATAGGAAATTGGATCGATTATGGATTCATTTATGCATTGACTAGGTTGATATTTTGAGCTCTAGAGTGAGAAAATGTCAAGGAGAGGAGCACCTGTCATGACTCAGTTCAAGTAACTGGTGGTCCAGGTTCAGGCTAATGGTGATGTGACCCTGGTAAGTAGCTCAAACACTTGGTTTTTGTCAAATTTTAAGCTTATTTTGGTGTTTTTGAGGGCTTAAAAGTAGCTTAGGAAGTGTTTTCTATTTATGGTGATCTTATCCTATTGTCCAATGCTCCTATCCTTTTTGAGTGATCATGTTCAGTGTTGTCATCCTTACTATAGAATTACTATTCAAGAGGAAGAATTTTTCTATGATGTTACTTTGTTGTTTACTATTATGTTGGCTTGGATTTCAACTTGGTATTGTTGACTAATATATGTGTTTTTTTTGGTGATGTAGGGTGAGGTGCAAATGAGAGAGTTCTACAGGGGCTAGGTGATGGAGACGTTAAGGCTACTACCATTATTTATTGGTAAGAGAGAGGTTATAGATAGGGTGGGGTTGGGTCACGTGTGTGACCCATGTATAGTGTAGTGGGACCAATATCTAATGACTGCCTTATGAAAGAGGTGGCACATAGATACATATAATTATTGGCTTTCTATAGGGGAGATGACTATGACTTTAGAGGATGTGTGTCATATACTACATTTACCTATTAGTGGGCAACGAGTGATGGTACAAGATGACATGGGTGGAAATGAGATTGATTGTGCATATTTGTGCTTTGATAGTGTTCCCTCAAGTACACATAAAAAAGGTAGTGACATTGATGTGTTATTGTCAATCATTATGAAATCTAATGTTTCATGCTTACATAAGTGGTTGGATATTTTATTAGCATATTGTATGTTTATGGATGGAGTAGAGTATCTATTGCATACAGGATGCATAGGATTATGTATAGTGTAGAGGTATATGGCACTATATTCTTATGGGGGTGGACTATGATGGCCCATATATATAGGGACCTCTACAAGTTCACGTAGGAGTCATGTAGTGGTGGGGTGAGTGTGTTAACCTTATTGCATTGTTGGTCTTATGAGCACATAGCAGTTGTGTGGATGATTGGATTACCAAGGGTAGAGTGAGCACTTCCATAGCCATTTGGGGAGTGGTGGATGAGCATAATGGCTATTTGATCCCATGGGATGGACCATTATAGGTAGTTTTTAGATGGATTGGTGGTTTGTGACATCATATGGAGGCCTTATAAAGGATTTCTTGGGTGGGCAGAGGATGGAGTATAACTATGATACATGAGGATCATTTTTCAGATACATGACCACTAGGGTGGAGTTTATGAGTTCTTTTAGTATGAACACATTATTAAATATTTTGGGGTACCACATGATGTGTCCCCAATAACATGGGTGTGGGTGAAGAATGCATGAACATCTGTGAGGTTAGGAGCTCATGTGAGGCCTACTAAGGTTGAGCTCACACCATTACCTTTGGATGTGAGGGATGTGGTCATGGATATTCTATATGTGGATGACATTAGATGAACAAATTAATATACTGTGTGGTGGGCTAGGCATCAATAGGCTCGATTATACCTTATTGATTAGGGGATGCTCCAGAGTATGAGGATCTTGATCTAATCTAGATGATGGGAGGTAAGTAGTGATTACATTTAAATTATGTATAAATTTGTGATTTTATTTTTATTTTAAAGTATATATCTAACATAGTGTCATACTTAATGCATAGGTGAAGCGAGAGGTGCTCAGGATGGAGCATAGGCTAGGGTAGGAGTTAGAGATGATGATTACTAGGAGATAGTAATTGATTCAACACTCTAAGAGTTCACATAGCATGTACCTGATGATGTGATGGAAGAGGGATTGATAGAGTGAGCTATGGTCATGGATGGTATCCATGCCCATCTATTTGATAGGGCTTCTATAGTGATAGCTATATATGTTAGGGTAGTAGGAGAGAGAGATGCGCTGAGAGTTGAGTTGGATAGGCATAGGTGCCCCCACCTAATTTTGGATCTATTAGAATAAGGATCATGGATGAGTATACATATCTTTAGAGATGATACATAGACTTACGTGAGGAGTATGGTCAGTTATTAGAGTGACAGAGTCATTGCAAGAGGCATGTGGTAGCTCAAAGAGGTGAAGGTCCATCGAGTGCTAAAGGTAGATTATGGGATTAGTACCAGTGAGAGAGTGAGATTAAGAGTGAGGGCCTAACACCCATTCATGATTAATTGTACTTGATACTAGTGTATATGTTTTAAAAACTCTTTATATATATGAATACTTGTTTGATTTTGACTCATGCATATTAAGTTATGGAATTTGGAGTATATAGGTATATTTGTTTCAAATGGTTGACTAGAAATAGTTGATTTCACATTGATGTTGAGGTTGCATATGTTTGGTAAAATGGTATTTGGGATGTGATTTTATTGTTGTTTATATGTTCAAGTGTGATTCTAGTTTTGATTTTGAATCATATGTGAGTAAAAAACTTTGTTTTTTGGTAATTGGTAAATTGATTTGATAAAGTGAATTGGTTTAAGATTAGTAAAATAACATATTGGTAAGATCAAGATTTGGATGATTTGGTTTGGCTAGAGATGGCTATTTACAACTAGGAATTCTAGTTTTTAGTAGAATGGGATGTAAGATATCACTCTGTGCATATTAGCCCCATGGCTAATGTATCATTATCTGAACCTTGATGGCTAATTGAACAAGTGGCCATATTACTCATGTTATGTAAGAACATGCCCCTATATTTTATGTTGTCTGTAGTGCACTAATTATAGTTTTACATGGATACTTTGTAAGACACAACCTCAATAGATGTGAAATTGAAACTATATGTTGTGAAGGAGGCTCATCCATCCATAATCATAGTGGATTACTACATGAAATAACACCATGTGGCCTCTTGTATGATGTGTATGACTAAGAAAAAGAGTGAGATGTAACTATAACATGTGATGGGGGCTTATCTGATCTCAATCATAGTGGGTTGTTATGTGAAATAGGTCCCTAAAAACTCATTTGTAGTGAATATCTATCTGAAGCAGTACTCTATGATGTGGGTTCATCTAATCTTAACCATAGTGGGTTGCTACATGAGATAAGACCCTAAAAACTTTATTGAAGTGCTTGTGACTATGTTGGATATGTATATATAACTACACTATGTACTCTATAGACTACACTACTATATATAATTTTCTCTCATTTTACTAGTTTCCAAACCTTCTGAGTAGGTGGGATAAGATATCTCCTATGAGGCTCTATCCTAGAAAATGCATTACTCTCATGATGAATAACTGATGATTCCTATGAAAGAATATCTTGAGATTACTCATTTATGGAGGAATGAGTTCTATGGATCCATGGTGGTGGAGATCTCGATGCCCCTAGTGTGAATGTTATGATGTAATTATCAACACATCTATTAATACAATCCCTAAGTCTATAAAAATCATTGTTTCTATGTCCACAAATATGATGATAGTTACAAAAGGGGTGATGTGGTCATCTATGTAAGAGATGTGGGTCTCGACGATGAGTAGAAGACAATGTTATTAACCTCCTATCTAGTAGTGTTGATAATATGACATATGGGCTATCCTATTCTAAATCAAACTGTAGTGGTGCCCTACTATTGTTCTCTATATTGCATATTATAGGTGGTGCTCTGGAAACTGGCTCTTTGTTATTAACTAGTTTTTTTTTTGGTTGTGGTCTCCTATATTTTTTGGGACATGGTAGATGTTGTGTTCTATGAGCTATAGATGGAAGTAATGTTATGAAATCCAGAGTAAGCCAATCAACTGAGTCTAACTCAATCAATCCCAATTTCTTCTCCAAGGATAAAATTGTATAGCATAAGTGACTAAAATATGACTCTATCTAATATAATATATGCTCTAGGAGGGGTTGGTGAAGCCCCTTAATATATATATGATGGACCTCTAAATCTGTTGGTTTATAGATCAAGCGTAACATAAAAGTATTAAATTGTAAGATATATGAAAAGTTTCTCATATGTAACATTAAGGATCATGTTTGCTATGTAATATCTAAGAAATGCCTCCTCTAAGTAATCATTTGTATGCAAGTAACCAATAGGGAGTAGATGAAAGAACCAATTATGTGCATTACCCATTAATGTTTGCTGGATCAACTTAAGTAGAATCAAAGGAATCACATGAGATGATAAAGCCTTTTGAAAGGCGTTAAGGTGTATGAGTTGATTTCTAGTTCTATCAAATTGAGGCAATGATGGTATCTATAAGTGCTTAGGCAATGAATCTTGACAAATGTCTTCGAAAGAGGGTTACCATGCAATTTATTGGCATCTATCCATGACTTATAAGTCTTGTTTTCCAAGGTAAGGAGATGTACTTGGTGTTATAATTCACAAACTATGTGTATCAAATAAATAATCTCTTTGGATTTTATATTAGTATCTTGAAGTGGTTCATTTAAATGTTGAATTTGATCATTTTAGCCATGGGAATTCTACATTTAGCAATTGGATCATAGAGAGGGGTGTGATCACTTGAACCTTTAGAGGAATGGTAACTTGGACCTTAGTAGAGGGATGTGGCCTACCATTCTCTTTGGGTGGAAAGTGAGAAATAGGTGATACTATAGTAGGGGTGTCTTGGGGGATTCATTGGTATCTTTAGTATTTAGTGAATCACATTCTAATTGAATAGAAGATGTGATGTTATCATTGACATGTGCATCATTTGAAATAGAATCATGCATAGAAGTAGAAGAATTTTTTTGTAATTCATTATGTTTGAGAGAAGGAGTGAGAGAAGAGTTAGAAGCATGAGATGCATTTTCTTCTTCACTATATGCCTTATAGTCATCATTATTCCATGCATTATCACAATCAGAATTTTATTCATTTGAAAGAGGAGAAATAGAAGTATCACTTTCATATTCACTCTCATTGTCATATCCATTTGCACGTTCACTATCATACTCATTATCACTTATATTATCACTAAGGAGAGGGGTAAGAGAATATGTTAATTCTTTTTGAATATGCAATAAATTGTCATGTGAAATTAGAATACTATGTGAATTTATGGTATCCTTGAATGGAGTGCATGCATTATTTTCATTTGTAATATGAGAGGTAAGAGTAAGAGAGTTATCATTTAGACATTCTTTTATCATTGTTTGAGATGACAAAGTAGAGTTAAGAACATGAGATTGATCATTTGAACTATGCATTTGAAATTTGATTCTATTTCATTTATATTATTGTAATTTAAACATAGAAATAGCAAAAGAGAGGGAGAAACTAGGTTCAAATGCAAGCAATTTATCACAATGAGAGGTTCACTATGACTAATTTGTACATTTGATGTATTGTGCATATGAGAATGAGGTGAAAAGTAATTTTCCCATTTATCAAAATTATTTTCTTTGGAAGAGGGAAGAAAAGAGATAGGTTTGAGAGAAGAAGATGCATCTAATTTTTGTTCACTATCACTTTCATATGCATCATCATATTACTCATTACAACAATAGTAATTATTTTCATTGTAAATGAAATTATTTTCCTCATTTTTGGCTAATGTGTAATTTTTCAAATTTTTCCATTCATTGTCATAATTATGAGAAAATTTTAAAAATTTATCTATAGGATGAGAGGGAAGAAGTGCCTTAGTAGACATTTTATTGATTTCACCAAAGAGAGTATGTAAAATTACTATTAAGTAAACAAATGCAAGAATGACTACTAACATATGGAATTCAAAAATATTTTTGACACTCAAAACAATTTGCAAGAATTCCAAAAAAAATATCTAAAAATTGTAAGGGATGAAGGCTTGGGGTTTGATGACCAAGTTTGGAAATCTAGGGTTTTGGGTTAGAGTTTTAGAATTTTGAAATTATTGATATAATTAAAATTCTAAAATAAATTTGAATAAAACAAATGTGCACAAAAATTTATACAAAAATCAAGATTTTAAAATTGAATTTTTGCACAAAAATGTGAAGGACAGCCCTAGGGGTACCTAGGGTTTTGAGATTTGTTCAAAGTAAGTCAGGTTCACCAAATGATTTAAATTATTTGAGAATAATGGATTTTTATTCCTATCTTAGTTAAGGGTCTGGATTAATAAATTATTATAGAATATGAAAATAAATATAGTTTTGATTTGTGCAACTGTTTATCTTTTATACTTTTTCTAAAAAATAGTAATAGATAAGAATAAATATAACTTAGCTAGAAAATAGACTAAAATGGTTGATATAGAGGTTGAAAATGGCTGTGAAAGATTGGGAAGGTGTCATAAACATAAATTTATCTTTCATTGGATGAAAGGATAGGAACACCAAAAATTAGATGCTTTGGTGTCTGACACTATTATCTAATTATGGTACTATTGTCTGTTTTGATTTCTGATTTTAGATTCTGATGCAGTTTGATTTTGGGGTCCTGTAGGTGTCCTTGTTTCTTTATGATTGCCTATTTGTGATATTGTATGAATCTTTTTCTTCTCAAACCCTAGGTCTACATACACACACAAAATAATAAACATATCAAAAGCCAAAAGAGAAAAATCTAGGTTAGGGGAAGTATAATCACACTATTTAGAACCTCTATTGTCCTAATCATTGGCTACATTAACCCTCAATCTAGGGTCTTAGATAAAATGTATTTCTCCCTTAGGGAACATGCATAATCAAAACACACGTTATATTTAAGAAGGAACTTTTACCTAGACCCTTCCTTGATCGATCATTCAGATCTGTGTTGCAAAATTTTGAGCTATATTATTGACTGATTTTAATTATTTAGTGTACCAAAGTAGTAAGTGCTAGTATAAAATGCCTTGTGAAGTCCTTTATATAAGAGACTCTTTATTTTTTATTTGGGATTTTTATTCACCCAACTGACATCAAAAGGATAAATAAAAAATAAGGGAGGGGCTAAGAAGGGTTTAGGACCCGTTAAACAATAAAAAATGACCATTGGATAACAGTGTCAAGGGAGATAAGAGAGTCAGGTATTGTACTCCACCAGAATTTTATTGTCTAAGACTTAAAAAATAGGTTGGGACTAAGACAAGCCAAGTTTGAGGGTCTCTGGGGGTATATATTAGCTGACTGAGATAATAAAAAGGTGATAAAAGTGAGAAACAAGACCAAGACAAGTAAAACAAAGACAGGACTAGTGTGAACAAGGCTTGTATTCTCTAGTCAAAGTATCCTAGAAAGAGGATATGAAAAGATATGATATGTGTGGTTGCTTGACCAATTTAGGGTGTATACACCTATTTTTGATTCATAACATTTTGGATGATCATCCTAAAAGACCCACATCTATCTACCACATGTTTATTTTTGTGATGATATGCACAAAACTCATTCTCTATAAACTAAATGGGTTTTGGAAGAGAATCATTGATGGGTTTGATTTGAGGGAGTCTAATTATAGAAGCCTTAAGATTTTATCAAGGATTGAGGCATATGATGCCCCCTATGGGGTATACTACCTATGAAGAGGATGTACCAATGTCTCTTGAGATTGCGAGCCAATTGGTTAGTTTGATAAAGTTGTTTGGCTAAATAAGTTTTGTTGATGTGACAAGTTTGAGTGATTTGATGGGTTGGGTATGATTGATAAAGTTGGTGGGTTGGAAAAATTTGGTTTTTAGTTAATGGTTTGATTTGGTGAGGTTGGTTGGTTTTATAAGATCAGTGGGTTTGAAAAGTTTGGTTGGTTTGATAAGGTAAATCAGGTAGGTTTATTTGAGAGGTTGGGTAGGGTTAAGGTATTTTATAGATTTGACATGGTTGATATGGTGGCTAGGTTCAATATGGTTTGGTGGCTTAAAAATTTTGGTTGGTTCAATATGGTAGGTTGATAGTTATTGGTTAGATTTGATGAGGTCGATAAGGTTGAAAAGGTAGGTAAGGTAGGTTGGCTTGATAGGTTTGATAATGTTGGTAAGGGTGATAAGATTGATTGGTTAGAAAAAAAAATTGATAGTTATTTGTTGTATGATTGTTGGTTTGACTTGATGAGGTTGATAAAGTAAGTTGATAGTGGTTGGTTTGATAGTTGTTGGGTGGTATGACTAAGGGGATAAACCAAGTCTTGATTTTGAGATAAAGAAGGTTGACACAAAGTGGGTATAGGTGATTGATATGATGGTTGAGGTAGGTAATCAAAAGTTTGATACGTTTGAGGTAATTAATATGATGGTTAGAATAGGTAATCCAAAGATTGGTGAGATTGAGATAGTTGAGGTGGGTTATGACAAGGGTCAAATAAGGGTTGAAAGGTTATTGGTTGGTTGAGGTGATGATAAGTGGTTATTTAAAGGTTGTTAATTTTTTATATTTGAGTTTGAATTGATTGCAAGAAAGGTTGGGTTGGTCATAAGTGAGGTTGGGTTAATTGTAGGTGAGGTTAGGCTAATTGTAAGTGAGTTTATGTTGGTTATAGGTTTATAGATATGTTTGGATTGGTTGTAGGTGGGGTTGCGTTGGCTATAGGTAAGGTTGGGTTGGCTATAGGTAAGATTGGGTTGATTGTGGGTGAGGTTGGGTTGATTTTGGGTGAGATTGGGTTGGCTATAGGTAAGGTTGGGATGATTGTGTGTGAGGTTGGGTTAATTTTGGTGAAGTTGGGTTGATTTTGGGTGAGGTTGGGTTGATTATGGGTGAGGTTGGGATCACAGGTGGCTCTTGATGCAAGGTAATGCTCTAAGGAAAGAGGGTCATCTTCTAGGAGTTTAACAAAGTTAAGATCTCCTAGAGAAACTATAGGAGGGATCTCTATTGAGCAAGGCAATGGAGATGAGGTGGATGAAGGAAAAATGGTATAAGGTTTCCAAGGGGAGTTATATTCCTCACAACTCAAACAAAGAGAAGACAAGAAAAAGTCAAAGAAGATAAAACACACACTAAAAGCATGTTAAATCCTAAGGTTCTTTTTAGTCTCTCTTTTGGCTTATGCCTTAATCTTTATAAAAAATATGTGACTCCAATTGGGTTTTTAGAATAGGTTCTAGAAAAGAAATCTATGGTTGGTTTTAGGTGTTTAAGTCTCTCAAAGGGATTTTTAGTGGGAGTCAATACATGGCTTAATATTGGATCCTACCCCCTCACTTCACACACCATATAAATAAGGGTGTCGAGTGCTTAGCCAATATATACTGATTTTTAGAGTTTACACTCAATTAGAGAGTGGAGTTAATTCTCCCCTTGGTAATGACATCTAAGTAGAATTACCGAAAAAGGTAAGGTGACTACTAGGTGATGAAATCCTAGATGGGCCTTATGTCAAATTTTTTATGTTTGATTAGGTGTAAGGGGTTTGGTCTTGTGTGTGTGACAAGATTGAAACTAAGGTTAATTACTTTGATTTAATTTAACTAAGTGAGTTAAACTTGTAATAAACTAATGAATGCGGTTGATTTTAAACCCAAAATAAAATAAAATTTCTCTTATGAGCATAGAATACAGATAAGAGCATATAGATGCAAACAAAAGAAAACCAAAGTAAATATTCAAGGGTTCCGAGTATGCCAATATGTTTCACTAAAATTTTGCTTTATTTTCTATTTAGAAAGAGAGTAACACTTGAAATAAGGGTGAGGCTAGTAGAATCCATATGTGGTTTTCACTTTGTAATCTAAAAAATTGTAGATACTCCTCTTTAGCTTGGGAGGATGACCTGTAAATAAGAAAGAGACTAGAAAATGGTTGATTAGTTGGGAAGAAGGGTGGATTACCTAGTAAGGTAGATCTAAGAAGTACATGACTTTCTTGGGGACTATCAATCCACCTTTTAAGGAAAATTAATATTGATAGAGTTGTTGATAAAATAGGTTGCATAACATAAATGAAATTATTTAAGCAAAGGAAATAAATTCTTTTCAAAATAAATGCTTATTTTAACCAAATAACATTAAAAGAAATGTTAAACTATCAAAAGTAGGTTTAGGTGTGGTTAGGGTATTGTGTTTTGTCTGTTTAGTGACAAAGATCAAGAAAATAGAGTTTTAGTTAAGGTTGAGAGGTGGTATGAGCTTGTTTTTTAATCTCACAATAACCATCTATGGTTAGGGTGATCGTCAGCGATCAAGGTGACTATCAACAATTAGGGTGACCATCAACGATCACTATGGGTTTGGACAGCTTATTGATTTCAACCAAAATAGGTTATTGGTTGGTCCCAGATGGATTTTATGTTTGAGGTTGGTTAATGGTATTGAGGTCAAGAGGGAGACTCATAGGTATCAAAGCTAAAGGTTTTTTACTTAGGTGATTAATAATGGTCAGTGGGTGTTTTGGTGGAAGAGGTAATGTATGTAGTTGCATAACTACTAAAACTAAATAACTAAAACTTATAACAAGAATAATATACTTAGTTTGTGGTTGAGAATTGATGGCTTAGAGAAGTCCTAGAGTTGGGATGCTGGAAGCTAGAGGAATACCTTCACAAGAAGCTCTGATCTCTTACCCAAGAGGTTTTAATGATGATTACTCTAATAATTATTGATCTCTTCTCACCTCTTCCTCTTCTCTTTATATAGAAGGAAGGGAGAGGTGGAAATGTATGTTCAAGAGGGGTTCAACACCACATTCTAATTTTAGTCTTAACATGCATAATTCATGAGTGCTTAAGAATAAAAATTAAAAATAGAGTTGTTGTGGGAGTTTAGTGTTCAAGTAGTGGAAACCCAACCATCGATGATTAGGGTGACCATTGATGATCGAGGGTCAAGGTCAATTAAAAATATGGGCTAGTCAGTGTGTCAAAACTAACTTGGTTTAGGTTTGGTTTGTGATCAAACGGTCTAGGTTGGAACCCTAGGGGGTCCCAAGGTGTTTTATGGGTGTTTAAACATCTAGAACTATAGTGTGTGGTTTTCTAGTGTCTACACATTTCTTATGACACTTTATATTTATGATCTTTAATGATATGAGATGTCTTCTTAGAGATAGGACAACTCCTACTGCAACACCTAAAACACCACACTCTACAACTAAAGGGAGTGAAAAATATGGAATAGCTAGAAATGCACATGAACTTATTACCTCCTTTGATTTCTCAAAAGTAACTTGTGATTTTTATGTCCACACATATTCTCCCTTCTCTATTAACGTAGTAAGAGGAACTCCAAGCTAAGAAATCCCCTTAGCAAACTTCTTATCATAATTGTACAACCCAATGAAATCTTGAAGTTTTGTTAGACTTATAAGAGGTGGCCAACACATAATAGCTTAGATCTTATGTTAATCTACTTGAGTCTCTTTAGATATAATCTCATGGATCTAGTATATGATTTTATCCAATCTAAAGTTACATCTAGACATCTTAGCAAGGAATGATTGTTCTTCAAGAATACTCAAAACTGAATCTAGATGTTTAAGATGTTTTTCCAAACTTCCACTATAAATTAATATATCATCAAATAATATTAAAACAAACTTTCTTAAATGCTTACCAAACACCTTACTCATACTAGATTGGAATGTGGCTGGTGCGTTGCTAAGCCCCAATGGCATAACTAGAAATTCAAAGTGCCCATAGCAACACCAAAAAGTAGTATTTTGAATATCTTCTTCTCTCATGTGTATCTGATGATACCCAGACCTCAAATCAATATTTTAAAAAAATATCACACCATGTATCTCATCAATCCTCTCGCCGATCCTGCGTATTGGGTATATATTCCTTATAGTTTCCTTCACCATCACTATGGAAGATACAGAAGGATTAGAACTTGGTCTGATGTATCCCATATGTGATAGTTCTTTTATTTCTCTCTCTATTTCTTATTTGAAACTTTAAGGGTGTTGATAAGGATTCATGATAATGATCTTAGAGCCCTCTTCTAGCTCTAACAAATTATCTAAATCCTTGTAAATGAAACAATTATTGAAAAGTTGAAACTTTTTAGTCAACACTAGAAATGTGTGTATTCTATTGGCTAAAATCCACTAAACCAAATATGGATTCTCTTCTCCAACATATTGCATAATTATAAAATTAATCCAATAAAATAATCTTAATCTATAAAATACTTTTTCATTGGTTAATATTGAATGGAGATCAATAGGTTCAAAGCTGGAAGTAATCAAAGTCTCTTTGCTTTAATGTCACTCTTCTTTGGCTCAAGATCAACTATCATAATTTTATTATTTTCCTTTTCATTCTCAAAATATTTTTCTAAAATTTCTACTACCAAAAGAAAATACTCACAAAAAGACATATTTGCCTTAAGTTCGTCACATAAACATTGATATTTTGTGCACCTACTAACATGCTTAGAGCTCAGGGAATCCATTACTTATTTTCATTCTAATAAAACCCTGGACTTTATATAACCAAAAAATTATAAAATTCCTCCCATGAAGATATAAAAAAGAGTAAATTTATCAACAAGATGGCAAGATCCCCAGCTCTAATACCATTGTAATATCCCAAATGGGATATTTATGCACATATGCTAGAAATTTGAAAATCCAACTTCAACAACTTGGGAATGAGAACAATGTGATGAAAATGAAGACTCTTATGGAATGGAATCTTTGAAACATATATGAGAAACAACATAAATCTAATATATTGAATGCTTATGAAAGGAATATTAAAAAACATCAATAATAAGCTCTCACACACACATAGAGCTATTACCATAAACCACACTAAAATCTGCAAACTCTTTGAAGATCAATTGTAATCTCTAGATGAGATAACCTCCATGAACCACATGGTTTTCATCCTTTGATCCAACAAGCACCCAAGGGGTTTCATCCTCTAATCCTCTTCTTTAATGGGTTTTAATCCAAGGATGAATATGAATGATCATAAGTTCATACAATGTCATAAGACATGAATTTGAGTTATAATTGGCAAAAGATGCTTTTTTACAATGCAGAGCAAGCTAATATATAAAAAATTATAAGAATAAGAAAGGAGAGAGAGAATGTGTTGCTATATAATATTAACCCATGTGAAGGGTTGTCATGGGCTTTAAGTTAGTCAAAAAGTAGATCACATGTTGACCCCTTAACCTTTTTTTTCTCATCAAGGACAACCCATGTGAAGGAATAAAGCAAATCTAAATTATTCCCCAAGTCAAGTAGGATGTTCCACTCTAAGTACATTCTCAATATCCATGGAATATTCTCCTATGGACCATGCCACCTCATTCATAATCCACCTCACTACTACATCACTTGTCATGTCACCATGAATAGTATTTTCATGAATAGTGTATTATGAACCACTCTACTATTCCCCTTCATTACGTCATTTAGCCTATGTGAATTATATAGGATAAGGGTCTCATACATATGTCTCATTTAGGATAAGGGGACATGATAATCGAAGAGAATGAAACTGGTGTGCAAATGTTAGGTTGTTGAATTAGAGTCATCTGAACATATTGAATCAAAAACTATGCTGGTTGAAATAGAAATTATTGAGGAACCCTAAAACATAACTATTTTAGAGCTAGTAAAAGAATAAGAAACTACATCGGACACAATAGATCTTGAGGATTCAAAAAAAGGAGAGGAAGTAAAAAAATGAATAAGGAAAAAGAAATAAGAAATAACTGATAGAATAAGTGGTTGCACAAAAATAAAAATACACACACCAATTAGTTATAAAGGAGTAATAATAAAAGTAGTAAGCTAAAGAGAAAGAAAGATAAAAGAAATCTAAATAAGTATAGGCTACATAAAAGTCAATAATAGAAGTAGAGGCAAAGAGGAAAGAACAAAAAGAATCCCATTAAGAACAATAAGAGGCACAAACTACATAATAAAAGTAGGTGGATCAAGAAACATAAGTCAAGGTTGTTGAGGAACAACAGAGGCATGCAATAAAAGCACAAGAAGCTCAAGACAAAGATAAGGCTAAGGTTAAATCCAAATCTAAAGCTAAAGCTAAGGTTGAAGTAGATGTTAAATCCAAAGCTCAAGCTAATGCTAAGGCTAACACCAAGAAGTAAGCCAAAACACAAGATGAAGTAGATTTTAAGGCTAGGGTTAAAGCTAAATTTAGGATAAGAGGGATAGGGAGGCCAAAGAATAGGTAGAAGCAGAGATCACAACTCAAAAAAAGGCCATAGAAGAAGCATTGTAACCCATACCATATATATCTAGCTAATGGTTATGGAATGGCCTTACAACATCAACTCGATGAACCACCTTTTTACTTTGATTAGCTCAATTTACACCAACCCCTACGACATTGAAAACTACATCCATGGAACTTGATACCATTGTGATGGAAACATCTTTGGATGTGACCTAGCTACCACTATCAAATTAGATTGAAGGTGTAGTTGTGTTTCAGGAGTTGATTATGTAGAAGGCCTCAGACTTGGAACATTAAGTTCTATGGATATGTGAGGAAAAGGCCACGGTAAAATATTAGTTAACAAAGGCATGGTAGTTGATAAATAACACTTATCCCACATTTGTTGCAAAGGTGATAGGTGATCAAGTAATGTATGAAGATAAGTAATTAACTGCTCTATTGATGAAACTTATAAAGGATTGGGTGGATACATAAAAGTGTTACCATTGTGCACACAAGGGTGAGCTATTACGAATGAAATAAAAACTATCTACAAACTCATTAAATAATATGAGTAGATCATTTCACTGTGTAAGAGGCCAAGCAAATAGCCTAGGATATGTTGAATTAGAGACAACATCTCAATCAATCTTTGGCTACTACAAAACCTAAATTCTCCATTGTAGATAAAGCTAAAGTGGTAATGGATGATAAAATGGCTACTATAGAATCAATGAGAAATGTACTTGAACAACTTATTGATTTCAAGGATGCTATGATGTAGAAGCTACAAGTTTGGCATAATGAAATAATGTGCAACACCTTTACAACCATTCAAAGCCAAAGTACTACAGATAGATTGGATGAGCTCTTATTAGATATCCATCTCAAGTTATCCAATGACAAAGCACTACTCACCATTTTATAATATGATGATGTGCAAAACATGATGGTGATCTAGATACCTCTATGAATTCTACTTACCATGGTGTGTGAAGTGTTCACATATTAGAAAATGCTTAAGCAAGATCTATCTCAAGTTGATCTAATTATTACCCAAATAGTAGATGAGCCTTAATTCATTCCTCTACAAAATCTCTACCAAATTCTATAGAATAAAAAGATGGATGTAAAAGTGTAGTCTAAACAATAACCTCCACCATTAGGTGCACCAAAATATAGAGGGTCAAAATCTGAGAAAACACAACTTTCATAGTAACCTAGTCAAAGTTCTCAACCACTGCACCAATAGGTAATTCACACACTAATTTTGTGACTTCAATAATTTGCAATTTTTTTTAGATAGACTAAAAATTAGGAGTAGGATTAGACTGGTTAAAAACCTGTAAAGGGTAGCCACTTGATTAGGCTAGTCTATTGAAAAGTTAAAAGGGTGATAAGGGTGGTAGGCTAGTATGCTACTTATTTAAAAACCCAAAAGGGTGGCTAAGTAGTGTGTAAAGGGTGAAAATCATTAAATGGAACTTGGAGTGATAATTGTGACTTTTGTTTATGGCTCATCTTTTCAGTTCAATCCAGATCAGATTGTAACTTTGTCTCTGGATGAGACAATAATTTAAGTCAAGGAAAGTGTTGGATGTGGAATAGGGCATGGTAAAATTATAAAGTGTATTATAAGGATACATGTGAGAAGTATATAATTTTGTCTTTTGTATAAAATTTTGTATGTATTCAGCCTTATAAGCCTAATCAGGTAAGAGATGAATGTGAAGAGTCTTACCTTTTGTATCTTCAAAGACTATAATGTGAAGAGGCAGTGAGTTACAAAATGCTATATATAGTGCTTTGATGTAATAGAATATGGTTCTCATGTGTTGATAGAGATTCATATAATCATTCTGATATGGTTTTTCCTAATCTTCTTTTATGTATGGTTAGTGTATAATAATTAATTTATTTTAATTTAATCTATTTATCATATGTTATGTCATTTATGTTTTGCCTTTTGTTATAGTTGTGTTCTTCTTACCTTGTATGTGCAACTTTGGATGTAAATGATATATTATAAATTTATAATGTCATTTATGGTTTCTATTCACTCTCCACTATGCAAATTATCCCTATAATTGTAATGTCCCCCTTCTTAGATGCTTACAAGAGACCCTTAGCCTATTTTATTCCCATAGGCTATTCAATTACTATTCACTAGTACTATTCACGGATTACTATTCATGAGTGACTCAACATGATGACATGGCATAGTAATGAGGTGGCATAGTGGTGAGGTGTCCTTGGGGATGTGGAAATGGCCCACATAGTATTTTTAAAAGTGTTAAGTGGAGGGAAAAATAAGTGTGGTGCATTTTACCACTTGATCACATGGGAGGAATAAGGAGAGAATGTGGGGAACATTGTGATTGAGAATCTTGTCATTTCTCTCATGCATGTGATGTGGGGCATCCTTATTGAAGTCAAAAGATGGGGAACATTTTGACTTATGTGTGTGTACATGAGTAGGTAGGAGACATGATCTACTATTCATGATTGGGGGGTCACATGCAAGGTGGGGTGTATAAATTGAAGGCACATGAGAAAGTTAAAAGGAGATTTTGAAAGAGGCTTGGCACATGTGAAAGATAATTGACACTATTGGTGAATAGTGAATCCACTATTACATGGCAAATTTTCTTATTTTCACTCTAGGTTTCTTTCATATCTTCTCTCCCTCTCATTTTTATTTATGGATATCCTTCTCATTTTTAACATATATCTTTGCAAACCATTAAACCCCTTATTTCAAATATTAAACTTATATTCATATCCTCCTTCCTTGGATTTGCTCCTTAGAATATTGAAACTAGTTTTGGTGGTGAAAGATCCACCCTAGTTGGTGTTGGTGAATCCATGCAAGGATTAAACTTAGACTTCAACAAAAGTTTCTAGATTTGGTGGTGAGAGATCCACCCTAGCTAGATAGTTGCAGATTTAGATCTGGAGTAGTAGAGTCAGTGTGTGGATTTTTGGTATGTGTGTTAATAGAATTTCTAATATAGTCTATGTAGTGTTGTTATATATCAACATTTCCAATTATGTAAGAGTGTTGTTTATGGTTTTGTTTCAAGCCATAATATTGTAATTTGTTGTTTAGATTAAGGAAGTAGTGGAGTTGTGTGTGTAATTGTATGTGTATTGAAGCATTTTTTAGGAAATTTATATAATAAATGTGTTATTACTCATAAGTTTTAGCTTATTTCCTATATGTGTTTGTAATATGTTATTTTCAAAATACTAAAAAAAATATATTTATTTAAATATCTTAAAAGTGATATTTTAGTGGTATCAGAGATATTAATCTTGCCAACCTATTGGAAAGCTAATCTTTTGCAGATCATCTATAGAGAAGCTCTCTCTTACTCATGTAGCCTAGAGAAGTCAATTTTAGATATAATTTGAGAATCAGAATTGGTGATCCTCTAAGAGATCCCAATCCTGAGGTTGAGACTAAGAGGGTAGAGGGGAACATGAGAGATAGACACCATGTGGATTCCCACCTTGTGGATGCCATAGATAGTTTGGCTAGAGGATAATAGGAGATGCACCAAGGATAATGAGAGATACACTAATTTTTGTAGTAGCTTATGGTAAATAATAATGCCAATCAGAATGGTTGATCCAATGGTGAGATGAGCAACTTGGGCAACCATGTTCAGGCACCTAGTCACACTAGATCCACTCAGGCATTCATAGTTAGGCCCCTTATGCCTAATTTTCTAGATCAACAGAGGCCACAAGGTGATAGGTAGCAGGATGTAAAAGAAAGCATTAGTGATTATATCCATGAGTGGAAATCCTAAGATAAGGAATTATGGGTGGTCATGTCATTAAATTATTTTTGTTAGTTAAAGTTAATAAATAAGCCTAGAGGAGACAAAGTGCAAAACCAAGAGTTGCAACATAAGATGGGAAAGGTGAATCTTTCACCTTTTGATGGTTCAATAAAATGCATTACTCATGCATGGATATAGAAGTTGGATAACTATTTTATTTTTTACCCCATGTTCTAGATGGAGGCCATATAATTTAATTCTCTACACGTAGAATGTGATGCCCATGATTGGTGGTATTGTGGGATGGTTACACAGGGTTATAGCCTTGTCACTTCATATGCATATTTTGATTAGAGTTTGATAGACCAGTTTGACAAAACAAATCCTAAACATTACTTCAAAGAGCTAACCCAACTCAAACAAAGGGATTTAGTAGATGCTTACATATCTAATTTTGATTGGCTTGTAGTTATGGTTCCTAAAATTTTAGAGGACAAATTATCTTATCTCTTCATTGAGGGCTTATAGGAGCCACTTCATGGTTGGGTGAAAGCATTAAACCCACCAACTCTATAGGATACCATAAAAAGAGCCCAAAACTAGGAATTCTGTATGCCCATGTCAAAGGTTCCTTGGAATAATTCAAAAAGGAACATTAAAAAGAACTCTATAGCCACCTTGCCACTAAAAGAGGTAATGAAGAAGCTAGATGATGATACCAAAGATGAGCTTATAAGGAAAAAACTATGGTATGCCTACAAGGGTCCATGGACTCTAGGACATAGGTGCTTTGGGAGAGGCAAAGTGCATTATATAGAGGTCATTTTTTATTGTGAGGAGGTAGATTCCAGCTTAGATAGTGATCAAGAGGAGGATATTATTGAGCAATAGGATAATACTACATAAGAACCTAAGGAAGGGACTATTGTTTCTCTTTTAGGAAACCCTAGGTATCACCCTTTCAAGGTAAGGGGAGTCTTGTAAGGATATCATGTAGTAGTTTTGATTGATAGTGGGGCTACTCACAATTTCATAAATGAAGGTCAGGTTATGAAAAGAGGCTTTAATATGGAGGACTTTTCAAGATTCAATGTTATGGTTGTTGATGGATTCAAAATGAGATGTAAGAAAAATATTTAATAGTTGAGCATCACCTTGGGCAACCATCAGGTAACTATTGATTTTTATGTTGTCAATCTTAGAGAGATTGGCATGGTTCTTGGAATTTAGTGGCTAAATTCACTTGGGAGATATTCATAAAATTTATAGACTATGAAGCTCAAGTTTGGACATGGAGGAAAAAGGGTTGTTCTTAGAGCAATAGCTAAAGGATCACCTAGTTTGGCCACTCCAAAGAGGATATAGACACTTTTTGGTCATAAGAAGGTGGCTTGGGAAGCTCAATGCCTAATATCTCCTCATAATATTTTGAATAAAGGTTGTCATCATCCTATAGATATCCAATCCATATTAGATAAGCATAATGTGGTTTTTAGTGAGATTCCTCTAGGTAGGCCACCTAATAGGGGTTTTGAGCATGTGATAGAGCTTGAATAGGGATCTAATCCCATCATCACAACTCTTTATTGGCACCTCAAGAAATTTAAGGAAGAAATTGAGAAGGAAATCAAGGAGTTATTGGATATGGGTCACAATAGGCCTAACTCAAATCCTTTTACTTATTCAGTTGTTCTGGTGAAGAAGGACAGGACCATGTAGATATGCATTGACCACCATGCACTCAGCAAGAATACCATTAAGAAAAGGTACCTAATTCAAAGGATCAATGAGTTATTGGATGACCTATATGGAATGGTGTATTTCTCAAAGATTGATCTTTGTTCAGGGTACCATCAGATCAAGGTTCATGAGTAGGACATACATAAAATAACCCTTAGGTGTCATTATGGACATTATGAGCTTTTGGTCATGCCTTTTGGTTTGAGTAATGCTCCTACTACTTTTCAGTCCTGCATGAACCTTATCTTCAACAAGTAGTTAAAGAAATTTTTACTAGTGTTCTTTGATGATATTCTAATATACAATAGGACATGGGAGGACTACCTTAGGCATATAGATGGTGTTGAGTATCATGGAGGCACATACTTTTTTTGTGAAAGCTTCCAAGTGTAAGTTTGGTATGATAGAGATCCTTTACTTGGGGAATGTGATTAGTGTTGATGGAGTGAAGGTTTATCAAGAGAATATTTAGGCCATCCTGGATTGGCCACCACCAAACACATTAATAGAATTAAGGGGATTCTTTAGCCTTTATAGTTACTAGAAGAGGTTTGTCAAAGGATTTTACCAGTTGGGTATACCTCTTACAGATTTCATGAAGAAAGGAGATTTTGAATGGATGAATGGGGCTTAGTGTGTATTCCATAAGTTAAAAGAGGTATTGAGCACTTATCCTATTTTAGCATTACCTAATTTCTCTCGTCCCTTTGTGTTAGAGTGTGATGCATTAGATGCAGGTTTAGGTGTCTTATATAAAATAATCACCCCATTTCTTATGAGAGTAGGAAGCTTCATGATGTAGAGAGATTATACTCCACCTATGATAAGTAGATGCTTTCCATCATTCATGCCTTGGTGAATTTTAGGAAATATTTGGTAGATAGAATTTTTTTTTTAGGATAGATCATAATAGTTTGTGATATTTCCTTGAGCAGAAGGACTTGAATGAGAGGTATCAAAAGTGGGTAAGTAAAATTCAGGCCTATGATTTTGACATTAAGTATGTGAAAGGGAAGAGGAATGTTGTATCAGGTTACCTTTCTAGTAAACCCACTTTATAATCTATGACTAATATTTTAGTCGATTGGAAGGCTCACCTCTTGGAATAATATTCCAAGAATAATTTTGCATATGAGCTTATGGATGGTAGGATTTAGGATGATAGGTATAGAGTGGTAGATGATGTCATCCACTATAATTGTAGGAGTTATTTGGTACCTAAATCAAAAATGAAGGATAAAATTTTGAGGGCCATTCATGACACACCTCTTTCAATACATCAAGGTTACTTTAAAACCTACAAATAGATCAGAGAGAAATTCTCATTGAAGAGTCTCAAGGATGATGTCTTATGCCATGTCAGAGAGTGTATGACTTGTCAGTAGAACAAGTCAGAGTATAATTTTCTAGTAGGGTTTTTATATCCATTACCTATTCTTGGGCCAAATTGGGAAAGTATATCAATAGATTTAATTAAAAGCCTACCTAAGGTTGAGGGAAAAGATTTCATCTTTATGTTGGTTGATAGGTTAACCAAGTATGCACATTTATTTACGATATCTTCTGAGTACAAGGCACCTCAAGTTATCAATTTGTTTTTTAGAGAGGTGTTCATACTCCTTGGGTTGACAAAAGACATTATAAATGATCAGGATAGTATATTTCTCATCATATTTTGTCAAGAGCTATTTAGATTAGCAAGCATAGAGTTGACCCTGAGCACAAGCTACCACCCTCAGATGGATGGCCAGATAGAGATTATGAATAAATAGGTGGAAGGTTATTTTAAAAATTATGTTGTGGGACAAAAAAGAGTTTGGATCATATGGTTTTATATGGGTAAATATTGTTACAATACCACCCATCACATGTCCCTCGATATGACTCCTTTCAGAGTACTATATGGGTATGATGCCATGTATTTAGTAGATTTATCATTTGATAATAGTAGGGCCCCTATGGCCAAGGATTGGATTTAGGAGAGTCAATACATCCTTAAGTCACTTAAGGATAATATTCATTGTGCCCAGGATTAGTAGAAGATGTATGAAAATAGGCATAGAATTGGGAGGAACTTTAATGTTGGTGACTTAGTTTTCTTGTGCCTACAGTCATATAGGCAATCTACATGGAAAAAGAGTGGTGTGGATAAGCTTAATCATTGCTTCAATGGACCTTATAAGATTTTGAAAATAATTGGTGAGGTGGCATATGAGTTGGAGCTACCAGATACTAGTAGGATTCACAATGTGTTTCATGTGTTTTACCTCAAAAGGGCAATCGAGCAACACATCACTACATCTCATGAGCTACCACCATTAGAAAAGGAAGGAAGATGAATATTAGTTCTTGATTCTATCTTAGATATGAGAGAGAATAGGTTATGGATCTGAGTGCTCAAATAATACCTAATAATATGGAGGAACTTTCCTTTGGAGGATTCTATTTGGGAGGGAGAGAAAATTCTTCAGCACCTAAATTTGTAATTGCTTATGAGTAATCAATTTTGAGAAGGGAGGACTATAATGTCCCTTTATTAGATTCTCTTGGGAGACCCTTAGCCTATTTTATTAACATAGGCTATTTTGGGTATTAGAATAGAATAGTAGGGTGGGATCAATATTCATCATTTATTATTCACTAGTAATATTTGTTGATGGCATAAAATTGTGCTAGATCTTAGCCAATCAACAATAGGAAGTTTCAAGCTGTGGGATGATGTGGCTTAAAACAACCTCTAGGTTTTAAAGAAGCTGGTCTCTTCTATTTTATAGGTGTTGGGGAAAAGGGATAGGAGACTAAATAGAAACGCAAAATGCAAGAATTAAAACCTAACTATGGCAATGCGCCTGAGCGTAATCATAATCCTAACCTAAGCATGGAGTGACTATTATAGGATTCTATTATATTTAAGAGTAGACAAGTGCATGATCAATGTAAAATATTGGAATAACATAAACAAAGGCTCACAACAGGGGAGTCTTTTGCTGAGATACAAGAATTGTCAACAAAGGCATAGTGTTCTATCTTCTTAATAGAATCCTCTGATCACATAAGAGGCGTAGAAGTCACGCACAATTACGTAGAACTTTAGACTCCAAAAAATGGGACAAAAGCAAATAACATTTCCAATCACAACACTAGAAAATCTACAGCATAAACTACTTTGTAATTGACATAGATAACATCAACAAGGGCATAGTATTCAATTTTCTTATTGAATCTTCCAGTCATATAAAATATGAAGAAACACACAGTCATATAAACTTTTCAACTTATGAAAATGGAACAAAATCAAATGATATTATTGGTCAAAACTCTGAAAAATCTAAAACTATAGAATTCCCCCCTTCCTTTTAGATTTTACAATTTTGCTTATATAGCTTCAGATGCATCTTGGTGTTACTTCCTTTCCCATGCAATTCCACTCCATCCTTTACTCGTAAGGGACAAAAAAAATGGTGCATTCAATGCCTTGAATGCATTCTGGTCTTATTAGGAATTGCCCTGACTGTGGCATGGCAATCTATGTCTAGAATCTCTCTTTGTGCCTAAAATTCTTCGTTCCATCCCTGTTTTGGCCGCTCAACTATCTCTTCTACCTCTGCTTCTAGGGGACAAGCAGATGGCACTTTCAATGCTTGAGAGCCCCAAAAATCTACCCAGTACACTGTTCTATCTACCTGGAGTAACTCTCACCGAATTTCCTTCCATTTTGCTATAACAGGTAGACAGGCACTCTGTTATGTTAAGACGGAAGAGGACACTTAGTCAATCCATGAAAATCCTCCCCTTTTGATCGAGAAGGTGCCAGAGGAGGACACTTGGCCACTTCCACTTTCTTTATATTTCATTGAGGAACACCCCACCTTTGACACCTATCTCAACCCACTTCCTCTATACTTTTCAGATTTATTGAAACAAAACTCAGTGCATTCTTTATTGACAACCCTTAAGAAAGGATGGGTGCACGTGGCAGGCTTCATTTGTTGACACTCAATGCTTCATCAGTACTTTGAAATATCATCTAGGACCCACCACAATCTTCATTCGGTGATTAGGCTCGAAGGTGATCTCTCGAAAGTTGATACGTGGTGACCTCCACTGCTCTTGGGAAGATACATGGCATCTTTCGCTTCTCCTGCCGAGGGTATGTGGTGCCTTCCGCTTTCTTTGGGGATGGAGTAGAGAGGGACCCGAAAGGTGACACTTGGCAGCCTCCTCTACACTTTGATACTTAACAAAATGAATGATGCCTTTATGCGTTGAATGGAAAGCATTGGACCCAGGCATTAAAACAAAGACTCTTGGTAGTCGACATGTGGTGGCTTCCACTGCTTCTTCAAAAAGGTAATTCAGGCCTCCACAACTGCCACCTGGTGATTTCCACTCTCTTTGTTGCTTAGCTCATTGGAAGTCTTTGTCAAAATAGAAAACATGGGTGTCTCTTATGATACATGGATGCTGACATGTGGTACATTCTGTGGTTCTTTGAAAAGCTACAACGAGATCCTCAGAAGTCACCAGCTGTCCATCTTCATTTCCCAGAGGCCGACACGTGGTTGCTTCCACTTGAATCCAATACTTAAGCCAAAATTGAAATAAATAAAACAAGAGAGGCAAAAAGGGACCATGTTTTGAGGATGACAGTTGGCAACTTCTATTACACTTCAACACTTAGGCAAAAATGAACCCATCCTTTGCTCCAAAACTCTGTGGCTTTGCTCAAAGTGTGCAAGAACCAAAATTGCAGTGCTCAAATAAAAAATAATTGAATACGATGTAGAGTAAGAAATTACTCTACAGTTATTAGCAACCACCAGGACTTTTGAGCTTGCTTAAAAAGAACCTAACTCCTGCTCGATCAAAGTTTCAAAATTTACAGCTTCAAAAGAGCTGTCTAGAAGATAGACCACTCCTGGTCGGATAATCCTTGCTTGCTCTACAACCCATCAAAATCCAGGTCCAAGCTAATGAGATCCTTGTTTGAGAAGGTTTACAGGACCTGGGTAGTGGCTTTCAACGTGGATTCTAGCCAAAAAATAGGAATCAGAATAGTTTTGACCTTTGGGGTTGAGGAATCATCCTGCAAGCTCTGGAAAAACTATTTGATCCCTTTGTCTAGCCAGCAGTAATGGTTGAAGTTGATCCACCGTTAGCACCATCCTTACATCTAGAAATGGGGAAGGTAAGCCTAATTGCACCAAATCTTCAATGTGGTGTCTCATTTCACCGATGCCTTCTTTCACGACATCGAGATAACTTTTGTAACTGTTGGCTATGGCATTGCGACTGAGCTCTTCATTGATCCATCTTGTGGTAGCCATTCTATCATGGATCCCCATAGCTGCCAATATCACATCCCTTGAGTTGTAGAGCTTCTCTAGTAAATAATGAGAGTCTGTGACTCTCTAGGAGATCATGGCCAGAGTGCTCTGTACTAGATTTTCTACCCTTTCACACAGCTGCTGTGCATTATGGAGGAAGGTGAAGAGTGGCCTGAGCTAGATAATCTCAAAAGAGATCCTTACCCACACTAACTCATAGAGTTCCTTCACCATCTACATGACTTTGACACCTCTTAGCCTATTGGCTAGCTTAATTGTCAGTTGTGCAGTCCTCTCCTGCTCTGCTTGAATTTGGGCTTGAAAAGCCACAGCGTTATTTTGTTCTTCCAGCAACTTTTACTGTGATTGGGTAACCTACAGTTGGAGTCCTTCAACTCTTCCCTGTAATGCCACATTTTCCCATCTCAGAGATGTTGCTACATTCTTTGCAAGCACAAGCTCCATCTTCAATGAATCATTTTGGGCCTGAATTGCCTATTGAGCCTGGAGGGAAACAGTATCTTGCAATTGTTTCTGTAGACTAGTTATTTCGCTATCCTTCTTGTTTATTTGTTTGGCCAAACTGTTATAGTTTGCCTTCTCTTGGGCCAAATCAACCTCCATCTTCTACAATCTCGTTGATTTCTTCAAGTAATCTTCTGTGACTGTAGAAGTGGATTCGGTCAGCAGCTCGACTCTGTCTTGAGGCCTAAACAGGGACATATCAATGGCCACTACATTCATGGTGTAGTCTTCTAGCTACGTTTGTTTGCTCGGCCTAGCAATGTTGGGTGATAAATGGGTCACCATCAGTTGCTATTGGATGGGGTCAAATTGTGACCTCAAATGTGGAACAACTGGCATTTTATTCTCCTTAATCCTCTTCTTCTCTAATTGGGCTTTTCTTGCCTTCCTAGCAGCATCAACCTACATCTAGAAGGTGGAAGGGGATGCAATATGTCCCCCTGTGAAGGGAAATCCTTATGGCAGGCCATATTGGAGAGCCATTGGCTAGCTAGGGGTAAGTTGTAGGGGCATCTTTCTGGGAATGGAGGGAGAGAAATAGGGTAATGTTAAGGCTTGAGGCATCAAGGATGAGGTGAATTGCAAAATAAGAATGGCAGCAGTGGCGGGAGGTGTCTTTTGGCTGGGTGGAGGCACCATGCCTATAGGGTGAGGAATGGATTGAGAGGGAGGAGGGGGAGTAATTCCTACCTGAGGAGAAGTTGCAGTGCTCTGCACTAGGCACTATGAAGGCTCTTCTTCCTCTTCTGGGTCCAATTGGAACTACACCCTTCTTCTCTTCCTAGGTGTTTTTGATGTTCCCACCATCTCTAAATCTCTTGTATAATAACCTGGTATGAACCTTTCACAAGATAAAAACATGCTTGCTGTAACAAATTTCACTAGGTGCCACAATCACAATGAGAAAGATATTTTTGTAGGAATGCTTGAGAGTTTGTAAACTTTAAAATTTGCTAAGGGATATTTCTGGGCCTATCAAGTCCCAAATAGCATTAAATTAAGGTGACCATTAGCAAATCTTACTCAATCTTCAGGAAACAATGAGGTAGACACATTATGCAGTGCAAGGTACCTTGGAGATTTTGAAAGATTTGGGGAAGCATTTATTGTGGCAAAATTTAAAGAATTTAAAGCTTATAAGACGCTGACTCTGCATTTAAATGGCTTATTTTAAAAGAAAAGTAGGAAAGCAAAAAATAAAACAAAGCAATGTGGGAATGGAAACTACCTAATTACATTAATTACAAATCCTTATTTTCCTCCAAGATCAAAAATGAACTTTCTAACATCTTCTTTATGACAAGCCAACTTGTGTTGCCATACCAGTGATTGCAATGGGTATACCGTTGATGGAATGTTCTCTGCACCAACCACACGAGTCTGCCTGCACTCAAATGAGTCTGAAAAAAATGTGTATTTGACATCTACGAACTCTTCTTGTGCTTGAATGTTCGTCGAATGCTGGTTCTTCATGCTGTCAGGTGTCATCAAGAAATCATTGGCTATTGATTCTTCACTTTATGCCTTTTGATATCCATTATCTCTTGGCTCATCTCCTTCGAATTCTAGCTTTATTTCTTCATCATGCTCTGTGATGACTGCATCCTCTTGAAAGGATGAATCTAAAAGCTTGCATGCTTCCTGCATACTCAAATGAGTGTCATAGTCATCTTCTCCATATCCTTCCTGAATGATAGTGTCATTTGTCTCAATAACTTGGTTAAGGGAGTATCCATATTCCTCCATATCCTCTTGCAAGGTGAGAAAGAAGTCAGAAATGATCTCCTCCTCATCTGAAGTGAAGGAAAAAGCTTGTGGCTTATCCTCTTGCTCATCAAAAGGGGAATCCACAGTGATTTCCTCCTCATCTGTTCTTATGGAATCCTCTTGACTAGCCATGAATTGAGCATATTCTTCTACATACTCAATTGCTTCCTTTAAAATATATTCTTCTTCGAAAAGGGATGAAGAAGAAGGCTGTGATGGAAAACAAGAAGCTTCTTGAGTAAGGGTGGAAGGGACCTGAGGGGAAAATGAGAGTTTGGGGTCCTCTTGACTTGCTGCTATCTTAGACTCTATATTATTAGGGAAATGATCTTGACAAGATCGACCTTGTTCATGAACAAGGGTGGCATATGTTTGATATGGGATTTGTGGTGGTGGATATGAAGTTTGGTAGACTTGGTAAGGTTGGTTCTCATGAACACTTAGCCTTTCTTCTAGAAATGCAATCAATCCACACACATCCAGCATTTCATATGTAAGTTCTTACCAATTTGCCCTTTTAATGGGATCCCACTCACTTTTGATCAGGTCTATTGCTTCCCTCACTTGATAGATGACATGACAAGGAATTTCTTGGCCATATTCCCTTTTGTTGTCAAGCTCTAACACATATTTTTTAAATCCCAGCAATGCTTTATTGAAGGTGAAAATGAGATTAGACTGGGCATAAAATTGGTATAGCTCGTGGCCATGTGCATCCTCATTACTTGGAGATGTTTCAAGAGGAACTTGATCTTAATTAAATATATAAGGAGAATAGGACTCATAGCTATGAGTAACAGAGTTATACATACCAAAAGGGATTTCTTGATGATACTGCTTGATTGGCTGATGACTCAGAGTCATTGTTGGTCTTGATGAAAACCTCCAAAGGCTAATTGGCTGAAGAATACACCAAAATTTCTTCAACTCCTTGAAAGATCTATCCCATCGAGTGTGCTAGAAACTGTTGATGGTGTAAAATTGTGCTAGATCCTAGCCAATCAACAATGGGAAGTTTCAAGGTGTGGGATCATGCGGCTTGAAACAACCTCTAGGTTTTAAAGAAGTTGGTTTCTTCTATTTTATAGGTGTTGGGGAAAAGGGATAGGAGACTAAACAAAAATGCAAAATGTAGGAATTAAAACCTAACTATGGCAATGCGCCTAAGCGTAATCCTAATCCTAACCTGAGCACAGAGTGACTATTATAGGATTCTATTACATTTAAGAGCAGACAAGTGCATGATCAATGTAAAAGATTGGAATAACAGAAATAGAGGCTCACAATAGGGGAGTCTTTTGCTGAGTACATGAATTGTCAACAAAGGCATAGTGTTCTATCTTCTTAATAGAATCCTCCAATCACATAAGAGGTGCAAAAGTCATGCACATTTATGTAGAACTTTGGACTCCAGAAAATGGGACAAAGGCAAATAACATTTCCAATCACAACACTAGAAAATCTACAGCATAAACTACTTTGTAATTAACATAGATAACATCAACAAGGGCATAGTATTCAATTTTCTTATTGAATCTTCCAGTTATATAAAAGATGTAGAAACACAAATAGTCATATAAACTTTTCAACTCAAGAAAATGGAACAAAATCAAATGATATTATTGGTCAAAACTTTGAAAAGTCTAAAACTAAAGAATTCCCCCCTTCCTTTTAGATTTTACAATTCTGCTTATATAGCTTCGGATGCATCTTTGCATTACTTCCTTTCCCACACAATTCCACTCCATCCTTTACTCACAAGGGACAAAATAGATGGTGCATTCAATGTCTTGGATGCATTCTGGTCTTATCAAGAATCGCCATGACTGTGGCATGGCAATCTGTGTCTAGTATCTCTCTTTGCGCCTAAAATTCTTCGTTCTATCCCTATTTTGGCCGCTCAACTGTCTCTTCTACCTCTGCTTCTAGGGGACAAATATATGATGCTTTCAATGCTTGAGAGCCCCAAAAATCTACCCGATGCATTGTTCTATTTACCCAGAGTAACTCCCACCAAATTTCCTTCCATTTTGCTGTAAAAGGTAGACGGGCACTCTGTTTTGTTAAGACAGAAGAGGACACTTAATCAATCCATGAAAATCCTCCCCTTTTGATTGAGAAGGCACCAAAGGATGAAACCTGGCCACTTCCACATTTTTTATATTTCATTGAGGAATGCCCTGCCTTCGACACCTGTCGTAGCCCGCTTCCTCTATACTTTACAGCTTTATTGAAACAAAACTCAGTGCATTCTTTATCTTGATAACCCTTAAGAAAGGATGGGTTCACATGGCAATCTTCATTTGTTGACACTCGATGCTTCATCGATACTTTGAAATATCATCTAGGACCCACCACAATCTTTGTTTGATGATTAGGCTCGAAGGTGATCTCTCAGAAGTTGATACGTGGCAACCTTCGCTACTCCTGGGAAGATACGTGGCATCTTCTGCTTCTCCTGTTGGGGGTATGTAGTGCCTTCTGCTTTCTTTGGGGATGGAGTAGAGAGGGAACCAAAAGGTGACACTTAGCAACCTCCACTGCACTTCGATACTTATCAAAATGAATGACACCTTTATGCGTTGAATGGAAAGCATTGGACCCAGGCATTGAAATAAAGGCTCTTGGTAGTCGACACATGGTGGCTTCCACTGCTTCTTTAAAAAGGTAATTCAGGGCCTCCACAACTACCACCTGGTGTTTTTCACTCTCTCTATTACTTAGCTCATTGGAAGTCTTTGTCAAAATAGAAAACATGGGTGTCTCTTATGATACGTGGATGCTGACACGTGGTGCATTTCGTGGTTCTCCAAAAAGCTACAATGAGATCCTTAAAATTTGCTAGCTATCCATCTTCATTTCCTAGAGGCTGACACGTGGTCGCTTCCACTTGAATCCAATACTTAGGCCAAAATTGAAATGAAAAAAACAAGAGAGGCAAAAAGGGATCATGTTTTGAGGATGACACTTGGCATCTTCTGTTGCACTTTGACACTTAGGCAAAAATGAACTCGTCCTCTGCTCCAAAACTCTGTGGCTTTGCTCAAAGTGTGTAGGAACCAAAATTGCAGTGATCGAATCAAAAATAATTGAATACGGTGTAGAGTAAGAAATTACTCTACAATATTCATGTATCACTATTCATGAGTGACTCAACATGATGACATGGCATAGTAATGAGGTGCCATAGTGATGAGGTACCCTCAAAGATGTGTAAATGGCCCACATAGTATTTTTAAATGTGGTAAATGGAGGTAAAAGTAAGTGTGGCACATTTTTCCACTTGATCACATGGGAGGAATAAGGAGAGCATGTGGGGAACATTGTATTTGAGAATATTTTCATTTCTCTCATGCATTTGATGTGGAGCATCTTTGTTGAAGTCAAAAGATGGGGAATCTTTTGACTTATGTGTGCGCACATGGGTAGGTAGGAGACATGGTCTACTATTCATGATTTGGGGGTCATATGCAAGGTGGGTCATAAAAATTGAAGGTGCATGGTAAATTCAAAAGGATATTTTGAAATAGGCTTGACACATGTGAAATATACTTGAAACTATTAGTGAATAGTGAATCCACTGTTATATGGTGCATTTTATTTCTTATACTCCAAGTTTCCTTCCTCTCTTCTCCCCTTCTCATTTCTATATATGGAGAGCCTTCTCATTTGTAACATATATATTTTTAAACCATTAAACCCCTTATTTCAGATATTATACTTATGTTCATATCCTCCTTCCTTGGATTTGTGCCTTGGAATATTGAAACTAGTTTCGGTGGTGAGAGATCCACCCTAGCTGGATAGTTGTAGATTCAGATCTGGAGTAGTAGAGTCAGTGTGTGGAATTTTTGTATGTGTGTTGTTAGAAGAATTTATATTATATTCTATGTAGTATTTCTATATATCAACATTTCCATTTATGTAAGAGTGTTGTTTATGGTCTTGTCTCAATCCATAATATTGTAATTTGTTATTTAGATTAAGGAAGCAGTGGATTTGTGTGTGTAATTGTAAGTGTATTGAAGCATTTGTGAGGAAAGTTGTATAATAGATGTGGTGTTCCTCATAATTTTTAGCTTATTTCTTATATGTGTTTTTAATATTTTATTTATAAAATACTAATATATATATATATATATATATATATATATATATATATATATATATATATAGTTAAATATCTTGAATGGGATATTTTAGTAATTAGCATGTTCTGGAGTATTTCTAAGAACCTATGATAACACTACTAATCCCAAACCATGTACCATTTTATTTTTCAATACCTTGATTTTAATACTTTGGGATTCTTTAGGAATTTTGGATTGTGCTTGTGTTTTCCACATATATTCCATGTCTCCTTCCCTTATCTACTTCAGTCCCTTATTAGACTTGAAGTTCATCCCATCCAAACACTTTATCCTTTGGAAATCCTTATTGAGTTATTTGGCCTTACTTGGTTTGTGGTATTATTTTCTCTACTTCTTTGTATCAATAGTTATGTTTCTTTGCTACAATACATTCACCTTTATCTTCTACTAACCTCTTTATTCACCTTTGTTCTTGCAAGTCTATGTGTGTTAGTTTTATATTCTTGGTGTCTTGGTCTTTCCTTTCTTGACTAACATTGCTTCCCTCTATTCCCCACTCCCATTATTTTACCTTTTGTTGAGGCATATTAGGCATTATATTTCATCCTTCAATATTGACTTTACCTTGATGTTGATTTCCTTATATTCACCTTCCTAAATATCCCCACTATTGAGATGGTATTTTTCTAATAGTTTCATGCATCCTTGACCCTCATCATGTTTCATCATTTAGTTGTGACTCATGTTTAAGGTGGTAGTTGAGGCAACTTAGGACTTGTATCTACCACTTAGACTATTGATCACTCTTTGGGCCATGATATTTATGTGATTAGATTCTTATTAACTAGCGAGACTAAAAACATAGCTAATTATCACGTAATCATTTGGTTTTTAACTAATGACTACGGGTTGGGTGCATCATATGTGAAATTATTCTCTAAATCACTATTAAATGTTTCCAAACTCACTAGGGTTTAGAATGTCCTTAGCATTAAGTTTATAACCCTCTTTGAGGTGACATGTGATATTATTTCTAGTTTTGAGTTCTTCAAACTTATCGACATCAATCAATCAGTGAACACTATAGATGACACTTTGGTAAATGTTGTAGACACTCCCTTTTGGTCAATTCCATGTCTAAACAAGCATAAGAGTGAATTCTTGCAAATAATGCAAGTTAAGCCTAGAAACCACTGAAATGCTCTAATTCATTAGTACAAATCATGTGAAACTTCTAATCCATGTCAATATAACCCTAACTATGGAAATACGCTATATGCAATCATCTTCTTCTTCTAATTCATCTCTATTCAAGTTGCAACCTAGAAAATTAACCTTTTCAACCATGTGTGAGGGTTAACTTGTCAAAATTTAGAAATGGTAATTAACTTGATCAAGATTGTTTAATTAGTTAAACCCAATTAAATGCATAGGTGAAAATCTCATGGCTAATTAATTATTGAATTTCTATTTTTAAAAATTTGTAAATCCATATTGATGACATCACATAAATATTTGAAATGATGTCACCATCATGACATCATCTTTTGTGAGTTGTCAAGCACTCAAAAAATATCAAACATATTTAGATTTGTGAGCTATGCCTATTAATTAAAAATATTAATGGCTTGTCCCCTCCTAAACCTAACCATGGTTAAACTAAACCTAACCACACTTGAGTTAGGGTTAGTTTGAAAGGATATAAATACAAGGGTTCACCCATTTTTCAACAATATATTTTTTTGTAGTGTCATGATGAAAAAATACATTCAAAGACCACTTTTGTAGTGTTATAATGCTCATTTTTTTAGAGAGAGCCAAGCCAAAGCCAACATTACCTAGGTGATAAGGAGAGATGATGTAGTGAGCACCATTTCCAAATATTCTTTGATTACATGACCGAGCACATTCCTCTATGGCCAACATACAGCTCTTGCTCTCAAGTAAGGTAAATAATAATTATTTTATCTTCTATTGATAGTTACTTGTATTGTTATATTGATCCTTGAGTGTCTAGGCTTAAGGTGTTAGCTTTATTAGTGTGTTTTTATTTGGTTTTCATCATACTAACATGATACTAATCTCCCCTCTTGGATTCCTATTGATCACATAATGGTATGCCTAGTGGGACATTATGTGATCAATAATAATCTAAGAGGAGAGATTAGTATCATGTTAGTATGTTGAAAACCAAAGAAAAACACACTAATAAATCTAACACCTCAAGCCTAGACACTCAAGGAGCAAGATAACAATATAAGTAACTATTAATATAAGACAAAACAACCATTATTTACCTTCCTTGAGATCAAGAGTTGTATATTTTCCATGGAGGAATGTGCTCGATCGTGTGATCAAATAATCTTTGGGAATGGTGTTCTTTCCATCATCTATCATTGTCACCTTGTCAATTTTGTACTTGGATTTGGCTTTAGCTTGGCTCTCTCTCAACAAATGAGCATTACAACACTAAAAAGATGGTTTTTGAAGGTATTTTTGCATAATAACATTACACCAAAATATATTTTTGAATAATGAGTGAAGACTTGTATTTATAGCCTTCTAAACTAAATCTAATCCAAGTGAAATTAGGTTAGATTTAATTTTGGTTAGGTTTAAATTAACCCTAGTTGAGCTAAGGAAGGTACAAACCATTAATATTTGGGATAGAGATCCCATTTATTATGCATCACTCTCCATTTCTAAATTTAAGGATATAGGGGAGATATTTTTAATTCTTTGACTTTGAGGATGATGACTTTATCATGACCTCATTTTCATTGGAATTTCCTTTTTAAAAAATTTAATTTTACTGATTTCACATGGAGATTTAACTTAAAAATTTAATTTTATTTACTTAGTTAATTCATTATGCTTAGAATTTTTTCCCTTTAGGAATTTTTCAAGTGCCCTGCTTAATGGGTCCAAAGGCCAATCTATCAATCTACTAGGTCACAAGTTGACTAGAGATGAATCCATGAGAAGTTATTGTTTTATATAGGATAATACCCTAAATATGGATGCCTCAACATGATTCTAAGTACTAATATTTGATGTGTGGATGAAATTGGGACATTTAATGATTCCTAAGATTAATTCACACTATTTGGTAGAAATTAATTTGAAGTCTAGTTGGAACACAGATATGGCCAAAATAGGGTGTCTACTACCCTAGCCTAGTTATTGTGAAGTCTAATCTTATGTGTGTGAAAGACAACAAACTAGATAGTGAATCTAGGATCCTAGTTCCTTCCATTAAATAATAAGTGTTTTTCTTTCTTACATTTTGTCAAACACTTGTGGGTTATTTGGATAATTAGAGCTATAGACACTGTCATGAAAAAAAATGAACCTTATGATGTGATAATTCTAGTATCATATGGATGGTCCTGATTATCATATATGGTCCTAGCCAGAACTTATAAACCATGATAATTATCTCTAATTTATCTCTATTATTATTATTATTTTTACCCTAATTATGTGTTTCAACTCTTTTCCTCTTGAAATTAAAAAATACTTTGAATCTAAAATGGTTAAGGGCATGGTTTGGAGGTTTATGTAGATAGGGTCAATGTTGGCCCTTTTCCCTTCCAATTTTCATACCCCTCAAAGTATAAAAATAAATTAAAATATTTGATAAACATAAATAGCATCAAAGAGTGATCTAAGAGTGATCTCAGCAAAATTATTGATAAGGATTAGATAGGCATTTCATGATTAAATGAACCTAACCAATATTATATTTATACATGATTTGAATTCAAACTTTAGTTAAATTTGCATGCATTATGAACTTATAATATATTAAATAACTATATTATTTAAAAACATATTATAAAAAATATGTCAAATTATTCAAAAATATCCAAAAATATTTTAGCCCTATCCAAATCATCTATGAACAATTGTGATGCTTCATACATTGATCTAGTGGGAAATTTTCACAACAAAAGGGAAGCTATTATTGTTTCACTCAAAAAAGGTCTCTCTAACCCTTACTTCCCATGAATATTAAAAATCAAAAATATTATACACAACTATTATGTTGGTAAGGTTTGGTGCCTAAATGATAACTACAAGCTTGGTGGTCACTTGTTAAACAATTTCTTCTACATATTTACTAGCTATTAGTTTAAATTTGGTTTGAATTGAATTATGAAGATGGTTGATTTTTAGTTTGATTAATGGAATCATGTGAATCTCATATAGTTTGTCTGATAATAAGGTATCTATGACTTGCTCACAATCATTCTCTAATGCCTAGTTGGATAAATTTTAGAAGTACAAAATCATAATAAAGGTAGAAGAGAGGTTCAAGAATGATTTAGATATCTTTGAGCATAAAACATTTTTAAAATCAATTATAGTGTACTAATTTGCATCAATTTGAATTCATAAGTCATATTCCTCTCAAGTTAAATTTGTAGGTTATATTCTACTTGACTCTAATTTACTTGTCATATTCCATTTGAGTCAAATTTTCTCTATAGAAACAAGCACATGTGTCATTTGTACTAAGGGATATGATCCAATCATGCTTCATGAACTAATAGTTAGGAAGGTACATGTAAATTAAAACACTATTAGTTGTTTAAATAAAAGTGAGTATGGGAATGGGAGCAATTATTGGCTAGGGTCTAATAGTTGTGATTGTATTTGTGAACCTTTTCCCTTGTTATAATATATTAAGACTTATTTAATTATGTATAATTGTTTATGTAATTTTTGTAAAAGTAACCTATACATTTTATTAAGGTATTTTCATTATTTAGATAAATAATATTAAAAATATGAACTATATAAAATATTATATATAGTACAAATAAATAAACACTATAATTTAAAAAATAATGGGAATCTTATTAAAAATGAGTATGATATTCTAAAATATGAATATCATTTTCATAAAAATGAATATAATTTTCACAAAAATGAATATATTTTAAAAAATTGAATACACTTTTTAAAAGGTTACATCCTTTGTTAATATTTTAAAGGTGAAAATAATTTAAAAACACCAACTTCATTAAATATTTTGAGTTCCAAAAATTAAATTTTTTGCATCTAATTGTAAGTTATACAAGATAAAATATAAAACATTTGATGTTATATAATATTTTAGCTAGTCCACTTACATTTTATTATATCTTATCTTATTCAAAATTCAAATATTTTGCTCCAACATATGACTACACTAACCTCCATTAATTTGATGCACTTGAAAAAATACATGTAAATATAATATCTATGCCTCACAATTCGTAGACAATTCAAAATTCAAATTATCTTGTTTAGATATAATCTATATATAAATGACAAAAAATTGTAGAGCAAAAAATATTTGATTTGTAGACAATGTTAGATTCGAATTAAACTAGAAGTAGACTTCAACATTCAGCCACCCTTAAGTTATTCATAGGATCACATTCTAGGTAAGAATCCTATATATCCCTAAAGAAAAAAGTGTCTCTCCTTGCCTTTTCACATACGTCCTCCCCCAAATGACCATAGAAACTACCAAAAAATTCTCAAGCACGTAGCATTTCACAAAGGAAATTTATGTTAGTGGAATGGAGGGATGAAAATTGTTGTTATTGTGCCTTCTATGTTCATATGTTTTTGAATTTTTTTTGCATACCTTCACATCTGAGTAAACTTTTAGTGGTGTGTTAATGGAGTGATGAAATGTTACACATAAGTGTGTTTCCTATAATTATTCCCACATACATGTTATTTGTATATTTGTATCCCTATTATTGTTATTGTGTCTTCAATTCTCATGGTGTTTTTGTGTGCCTTCACATCTAATTCAATGTTTACTAGTGTGTTCATGGAATCCTTCAAGGTATTCATTAAAATACTAATAAATGTTATTTTTTTTATAAATGCATTTCATTTTTTGAATTTTATATCTATGTTGGAAGATGCTTGTGTCATTAATATTCAAGAAAGTCTCATGTTGAAAGATGATAGTGTTCTTAATATACAACGACCATTTTTGAAAACCCATGGTGGCTTTTTTTCTATCTATGTGGCATGTTAATTCTATCATGCATGCCACATTCAACGTATTCACCATGTTGGAGAGATGGAACGTTATCCATATATGAACCCACAACATTGGCATGTTTTCATTCCCATCTAACTCCAATTTTTTTGGTATTTTAATGGAATCCCTAGAGGTTTTCTGAATTCATGTTGCTATATGATTTATATTTGTGTCACATTTCTATTTCCCTGCACAACATGGTTTGGAAGACTGAAAAACCATTGTTATGACAGCGAAAGCCCTGAAGGTTTTCATTCACTACCAGAACATTAAAAGTTACCCTATAATAGTGGATAGTCTTTACAAACTCTTTTATTATAGGGTGATTTTGAGTGTTCCTTCTAGTCAACAAGCATATGTTTTCACTAGTAAATTTGAGAAGGCCAAAAAATAAATTTTGGTCATTTTTTCCATTAATGTGGCATGTTAATGATTCCATATGCACCATGTTCAACCAATTCACCATGTTGTAGGGATGAAATATTACCCACACCTAAACCCATAAATTCTATATATTTTCACTCATATCTGAATCAATATTTGCTAGTATTTTAATAGAAGCATTGAAGGTTTTCATTTACATACCATTAAATAGTATTGTTTTTATAATAAACCAAATTATTATGTGGATAGAAGAGTTAACATTTACCGGTATGTGGATGGAATCCCATAAGATTTTTATTCACATATTAGTAAATTTTTTTATTTTTGTATCAAAATTAAGGTTTTCATTCACATAACAATAAATGTAATTATTTTTATATCAAACCAAATTGTTTTATAAATTCATGTTATTGTGTGCTTTATATTTGTGATACATTATTATTTCCCTAAATTGACATTAGTAGGATGAAATGTTACCTGCCTTATAGAACTTGTAAACATTTAATGTGTACTAAATATTTACAGCTATGTGGATGGAAACCCAAATGGATTTCATTCACATACAAGAAACATTATTTTTTTTAATAAAAGTTATGCTTTCATTTTCCTTCCAATAAATTTTGGCACGGATGTGTCAAACCAAACCCTTTTCCTAACATCTTGTTGTTGTGTTATTAATATGTTCATGTAAATTTTGTGTTATTCATTCACATTTTTAAAATTAATAAATATTTTTTTGATAAGTGTTATTGATAAATTACTAAACATTTTTATGTTATGTGGATGAAAGTCCTAAAAGTTTTCATTCACATACAAATAAATAATATTGTTTTTATATCAAAACTTTGAATTTTCTGAATTATTGTTTATGTTTTTTATATATGCAACACATTTATATTTTTCTACCTACAACATTTATATGATATAATTATTTGACAATGCCAATCTTTGTTTCTCCTTCCTTCACCCAATCTGGTGGGCTCACCTAAGAATGCCGACTTAAACCAACTGGTTTAAAATTTTGAGCAATAATAATTTTCAAACAAACACATTATATGAACATTGGCTTAAAATTTTATGAAGTAAGGCATGATGTAAAATAAATATGGGTAATTAATATGAAATAAAGTGCCATGTTGGAAGATGAGTGTCTCTACAAGAGTGAACATTTATTGACATGTGGATGAATTCCATGAAGGTTTGCATTATCATACCAATAAATGCTAATGTCTTTCTATCAAAATTAATAATTTATGTATACATCTAAATTAACTTTCCTACATTATCATCACTAATATTAATATTAATTGACACTAATTCTGCTCATCCCATTTATTCTAATTTATCCCCCCTTTCTAATCATTAATCTAATGCTCCCCCTCAATATTTCTTCATCTACTAACTTTATTCTATCCCACTTCATCATTAATTCACCTAATCATTTATTTATCTTAATCTAACCCCACTTACCTATTATTTGATAATTTTGAATTCTCGTGACCAACCTACCCGCCTACACTAGCCTACTCCTAGGCTTTCCTACAAGCCTACTCCCCTAGCCATGACTTAATCACCTTTGAATCCCACCTAACATTCACCTAACCTCCCTCTAATCATCATTAACCATAATAAGGATTCTAGATTCCTCCAAATCTATAACCTTCTCTATTCTCACCCCTCCTCTCTAAAAGCCTCTAAATCTAGAGGCTTCTAAGGAATTTTAAAATTCTTAAATAAACCTCAACCCTTGATCTCCCCAACCTAACTTTGAATTGCAACCATAGATATTTTCCTCCTCTTTATATTTAAACCACTCCTCTCCTCTATTGGATCCATCTTAGAAAATCATAAATCCTCCATGTCTAACTAGCAACAAAGCATTGAATCCATGTCCATGAATCAATCATCAACAATCATTAATCAAGCATCACCATGTCAAAATGTTGAGTCTAAAGTAAATATATCCCAATCTTATTGTTTTTTTTAATTATATTTAATCATGGTGTGGATCACTTAGATTTAAGATCATAATGCCATTTTGAATTGTGAATTACTCTATTGCATTTATTCTTAATGGCTCTATCACTTTACCTAGTAGTTTGATCTTTAGGTTTGATTTTACAAATCTAAAAAATCCTTCTACAAAATGGAGACCATGGTAGGACCAGGGCTCTTCTTGAATTGACATAATCTACCTTAAGTGTGTTTTTCCTAAGATTTTAAGGTCAATTTGAAGAAGTTGGTGGTGGTTTCATGTTTCACATTCTTTTCTATATCCACAATATTTCTAGGTACGATTATATTTGTTATCTTTTAAATTTTGGTAATAGAAATAGAATGAATTAGGAGAATTAGGCATGCTTCATATCATTGTAAATGTTTACTTAAATGCCTCTATTTAAAAAAAATCAAAGCGTAAAGTTTTAAGTATCCACCTTTATATCTCAATCTATTAGCTATTGATAGAATAATGAAGCACCAAAGTTCTATCTAGCGTGTTTAGTGTAGATGACAACATCTAGGATAACACTCTTTAGAAATATCTTGAGAACTCACATGGTTTCTTCATATATGAGGCCACTGATACACTTTTTTATTCCTTGAATATTATCCTACAACACTTTCTTATGCCGCTTTGCACCCCCTTTTCCAAACCCTTACCTCCTTTCCCACATTCAAACATCTTAAATTTCTATACACACACACACACACACACACACACACACACACACACACTAACACATTTTCAAACAAGACCATTTTTTGCATATCATATAGTCACAACGTTCCATAATATCATTGTGTAATAAAGGCACTGGCAAAGGTAGAACACTGGCAAAGTTTATAGAGTGTGTTTTTACACCTACCAATGCCTTGGATAACCTTCAAAGCAGTCCACACTTGCCATGAAACCATCCATGTACCATAACACTATCAATCACATTATCTAGATACCCAGGGCGTATTCACTTCATTCACCATAAATTATATGGGGGGCATTCTTCCTATGAGCTCTCACTCTGCTCCATAAACAGAGGGAAGACACATGTCTATTATATTACCTATTTATTTTGTGCATATATTACATCATTACAGCCTATGCATTTGTGGGATTTGGTTTTACACTTATGGGTTACCTTCATCCTTACATCCTGTAACTACTACAGGTTCCTAAAAATAATATTCTTTCAAAGTAGTGAACTATTATGCTTGCAATCTAAACTCAGCATCGAGGATGCACTAATAAAGGCATCATATAATATTGAATCTTTTAAATGTGAAGTTTCACTAATATTATTATTTCCTAAGTTATTTTACTAAAAATATCAAGTGCCACATTTTGAATACATTTGGCACATGTTGAGTATATGCTAGCAAAGGAAATATGACCAGGTTTTGACATATATATTTTTAGACACATAGTATGATCTTATAAATTTTGTCTGCCATCTGGATCCACAAGTAGATCAACTACATCGATGATTTTGGTTGATTGGTTGATTTGATAGTTAAACTCTC